>JACCIY010001586.1:0-35000 GCA_025506505.1 Flaveria sonorensis
AGATTAACTTAAGCTCCTGTTATGAGTTTACCCAGGGGGAGTGAAGATTTAGTAGTATATTTGGATGCTTCCTATTCGGGACTAGGTTGCGTGCTAATGCAAAGCTGGAGTAATAGCTTACGCATCCCAGCAATTGTAGACCCATGAGACCAATTACCCCACTCATGATTAGAGCTAGCAGCGGTGGTTTTTTGCGTTGAAGATTTGGAGGCATTACTTTACGGGACAAGTGCACAATCTTCACAGCCACAAGAGCTTAAAGTATTTCTTTGAGTCGGAAGAACTCAACATTAGGCAGAGGAGGTGGTTAGAGTTGATCAAGGATTAGATTGTGAAATCCATTACCCACCCGGGCAAGGCCAACGATGGCCGATGCCCTTAGAACGAAAGAGAGACCCAACCGATTCAGGTGAAGGCGTATCATTGGTGATGACCTCGAACGTTCTGACACAGGTCAAAAGAATTTCAAACTGAGGCATTGAAAGAAGACCGCCTCAACTCTAATGAATGAGAAGTCTAGTCGTGGAGCTGGGAGAGAATACTCATGGAGTTAGAACCCGCTTCGGGCATGATGGATTCCCAATATGGAGATCTACGGGGGGGATTATGGATGAAGCTCATAAGAATCGATACTCCCTTCATCCCGGCACTACAAAATGTACCAAATATGAAGAGGATTACTGGTGCCGGGAATGAAGCGCTGTGGTGGAGTATGTGAGTAAATACCTTACTTGTCTGCAAGTAAAGGCAAACATCAAAAGCCATACGAAAGTCCAACCGTTGTATATACCCGAGTGGAAGTGGGAGCACATCACCATGGACTTCATCACGAAGTTACCCCCCATGTCAAGGGGTATGATGCCATATGGGTGATAGTTGATCGTCTGATAAAGAGTGCTCACTTCTTACCGATCCGTGAGATGTATCATCCGAGAGACTGGCAGATCTGTTCGTTAAGAGATTGTAGCTCATCATGGTGGCTGGTGTCTATTGTGTCGGACCGTGACACCCGGTTCACATCAAAGTTTGGAAAAGGTTCCATGATATGATGGGGACGAGGCTACACATTAGCACGGCTTACCATCCTCAGATAGATGGTCAGTCTGAGAGGACGATTCAAATGCCGAGGATATGCTCCGGCATGTGTGATCGACTTTGGAGGAAGTTGGGATGATCACCTACCGTTAGCAGAGTTCTCATAGAACAAAGTTATCATGCCAGTATAGGTATACCACCATATGAAAATGCTATACGGTAGGAGGTGTAGGACCCCGCATGTTGGGGAGATATTGGCAAAGGAGCGGGGAAGTACTGAGGTGATCGAGGCTACACGGAGAAATTGGAAAGATCAAGCCTTTATGAAGCGGCAAGGATAGACAGAAGCCGTATGCCGACAAAAGGCGTAGACCCGTTGAATACAACGTGGGTGACAGAGTCATTAAAGGTCTGTGCCTTGGAAAGGGATCATCCAGTTCAGGAAGAGGGGCAAGCTAAGCCCGAGGTACATAGGGCCTTTCGAATCGTTGCACGAGTAGGAGGTGGCCTATCCCTTAGACTTGCCTGATGAGTTAGTGGAATTCATCTGACATCCATGTATCTCATCTGAGAAAGTGTTTAGTTTGATGAAGATATGATTGTACCACTAGAGGACATCAAGGTGGATGACGACTTAATTATGTAGAGCAACCATGGCAATCATCGTTCGGAAGGAGAAGAGACTGAGAAATAGAGTGGTTCCACTTGTGCGGTACAGTGGAACACCGGAAGGTTTCTGAGTCTACGTGGGAGACGGAGGAAGAAATGAGACAGCATTACCCGTAGTTATTCGAGGAATGACAGGTTTCGAGGACGAAACCACTTAAGGAGGTAGACTTTTAACACCCTGACACTTCGGTCAAAATAAAAGAAAAGAAAAGTAATAAAAAGAAGGAAAGAAAGTATCTTGAAGAAAACAGAAAAGAGCAAAACTGAGGGGGCTTTTGTGTAAAGTACAAAGTCAAATATTTTATATATAAAGTGGTATGGCCGCCATTACATATTCTGCTTTTCTTTCTTCGGCTGAAAAAGACAGAGGAAGAAGAAGAAACTTGTGTTCACGGATATTCAAGGAAGAGAAGCTGATTTTTTGTAATTGGTGAGTGTTCTTTGTATATTTGGCTCGGTTTTATTGGGTTTTCGACCTTAAGACCGATTTATATGTGTTTTATTGTGTTCGGTTGCTTGTTTTGCTTGTTCTAGGTGTTTGAACTCCTGTACAAGCAGGTTTGGTGGAGTTTTGCTTGTTTGCTACAATAGGTGAGTTCTAGACCCCGTTTTCTATGTGTTTTAAAATGTTTTGGGGGCTGAAAATGTATACGTAAAGGTTTTATAACTGTTTTAATAATACCCTATGTTATGTATGTTTATGCTTATGTTCCTTGCTTGTTTATGTGTTGTGGTTGTTTAGAATGTTAAGCTTATGCTTAGAACAGGTGCAAATGTAGATCGAGGTTAGTTTCAATTCTGAAAAATGAATAACAGGTGGTCATGCGCCGAAACAGGGCCATGCGCCTGAGATTTTGACTTAGAAACGCCTAAGTACAGGCCATGCGCCCTAATAGGGCCCATGCGCCTGGGAATTTGCCTTAGAAAAACTTAAGTGAGGGTCATACGCCCCAATAGTTCCCATGCGCCCAAGACATTGCCTGAAAACACTAAGTGATAACTCATGTGCCCGACAGTAATCCATACGCCCAACCAATCTGCTCAGGTGACAAAGTGTAGGTCATGCGCCCGAACAGTACCCATGCGCCCAGAGAATTGCCAAAGTGTAGATGAGACGCTCAAATAGTGTCATGCGCCTAAGTTCCTCATGCGCCTAAGTGTTGATGCGCCCGAACAGGGTTCATGCGCCTGCATAGTGCTCATGCGCCTAGAACACTTAGAAATTTTCTGAAATTTTGGGAAATCAGAATTTTAGGGTTTGACCCTGGTTTGACTTGATGCTATTATTTGATTATTTTATTCATGTTTTGGGTTGTTCTTGTGTTCCTTATTATATTATTATTTGTGGCTTTACGTGGTGTGATTTTATCCGTATACGTAAAGTATTATCGTGAAGAAAGTGAAAGATTAATGTTAATAAAGAAGAGAACATAAGAAATGAATGAAAAGTCTTGCAAGCAAATGTTAAAGGAGGTTCATAACTCATTGAGAGTTGCTAGCTCAACTGTGTGTAATATAGCGTGCGATCTTGGCTAACCTGAGGGTTCACACACAGGGGGGATCTGTCTTGGTGATTGATCCCATAGTGCGAAACGGGGTCCTTGTCACTTAACCCCAAGAATGAGCTGGTTTTGTGCCCAACGATGGGGGTAAAGTTATGACAGGACCTGGAAATAGTGGAAGATAATGAAAAGTATGAAACGAACGAATGAGTACGATAATGAAAGATAACAAGTTTATACCTTGATGTATGTACGATGAATGCTCACGTACGAAAGTAAGAAGAGTATTTTATTAAAAGGGGTATTTTTCATATATAAATGATCCAAGGTATTTTAACGCTTTAAAACTAGAGCTCACTCAGCAACGCTGACTTTTATATTTTTCAGATGACTTTTATATATAAGTACGTGATTCAAAGTGTACAACTAAGAGTTACGTACATGTAACTTATACGAGTTGCGTATATGTAAGTTATTTTGTCACCATCGACGTTCCTTGGAGTTTATATGATGACCTAAAAAAAAAAGATTGAAGTTTACTCAATATACTTTAAACAATTAAAAAGTTAAATCAATTAGAGATTATGTGATTAGGTACCGGTGGTTTTCACGGTTTTCAATTATAAAAATGGTTTTCATTTGATCCCTCTCCTATATATATACTAGAAGAGTGCCCGCGCAATGCGGCGGGACGATATATTACATCCGACACGTGTTTCTAATTTTTGTTATTCTTGTAGTAATTTTACAAAAGTCTATTATATTTTTCTAAGCTAAAATTTAAAAAAACCCAATAAATGAGTTTTGAATGACGACTTTTATATTTACGCATTAACTTATTGTACCTCACAAATATAGATCGGTTCAGCAAAAATTTACATCAAAATTTTAAAAAAGACACAGGTTGCAATTGTAGTCTCAAAAAGTTTTTAAACATGATAGATTAAAATATATAACTGAAATCATAAAACAAATTAAGATTTTTTGGTTTATGGGTTGGTAATATAAAATTTTATGTAAGTTACAGTAAGTGTAAGGTTATTATGTAACTAACTGTAAGGGGTAATCTATAAATATTGTTAAAAATACTATTTTACCCTCAAAAGTTGTTGTATCTTATCCATTGAGTAAAATAATTGTTTTTAATTTTATGGTATCTTAAAATACCCCTCTCATATGCTTTATATATAGTATAGATTTTTCAACATCGGTTAGTATAAAGGTTTAAAGATGTTTTTATATTCACTGTTACCTTATAATATAAATTTCATTTAATAGAAAAAAAATAACTTCACTTATTAGTAATTCAAATTTGTTACATATTTACATAAGTGTTAGTATAAATATTTAAATTTGTTTTTTTATTCAATATTACCTCCTAATTTTAACTTCATTTAATAGAAAGAAAATAAATTAACTTTAGTAATTCAATTTTTTAAATTTTACGGCAGCAGTTAGTATAAAGTTTTAAAGATGTTTTTCATTCACTATTACCTCATAATTTAAACTTCATTTAATAGAAAGAAAATAACTTCACTTATTAGTAATTTAAATTTGTTAAAATTTTACGTAAGTGTTAGTAAAAGGTTTAAAGTTGGTTTTTTATTCACTATTACCTCATAATTTAAACTTCATTTAATAAAAAGAAAATAACTTCAATTATTAGTAACCAAAATGCTTATATGTTTCATCTAATAATTGATTACTAAATGCCTAAAATGATGGATAGGGTTGAATTATTGGTTCTTAAATTCCTAAAATAATGCAAATTTAAATTATTAAATAGTTTAAATTTGTTAAACTTTTATGTAAATGTTAGTAAGTGTAGGGTTATTATGTAACTAATTGTAAGGGGGTAATCCGTATATAATGATATAATTACTATTTTACCCTTAAAAATTATTATACCTTATGCATTGAGTAAAGTATGTGTTCTTAATTTTAGGGTATCTTAAAATACCCCTCCTAAATGCTTTATATATAGTATAGATATAGGGTCAAGATCAATACAAAACCAATTTTTATTTTCAGAACCAAAAGAAGCACCGATTTACATAAATTTAAATTACGAACCATTGAATCATATAAATGTAAGTTAAGGCTGGTGATATTTAGGATATTTACATACATGTATGATATACGTTTATAAAAACAGCTCAAATATCACCAGACTTAAGTTATATTTATGTAAATCAATAGTTTTTTTGTTCTAAAAATAAAATATGGTTCTGTAATGATCTTAACCCTATATATCTATATCTATCTATCTATCTATATATATATATATATATATATATATATATATATATATATATATATATATATATATATTATATATATATATATATATATATGAGCAAGATCTAATTCAAACACTAATTTTTCTAAAATTCACGTGAACCACTACATTTATGCGACGTGAATTAATTGATTACTAGGATTATCGTAGAAATTACATAATTGTTTATTTTTAACAATTCCTTAATTGAAGCAAATATTATTTGAAACTTTCTTAATCTCTCTCTAAAAAATCGACTAAGATATTCTTGTGATTATTCTATCATATCAAATTTTCTCAGTGCACTTTCATCGTTTGCTTCTGTCGTATAAATCCTGAGTTAAAAATCATTGAATTATCAATAGATAATGTTGTTCAAGATCTTCAACACTATACAACTGATCGATATTAGTCTCATACTAGTATATGTAAAAGATTTACAACATGATTTTAAGTCAATCAAAGTTTTTCAGTCTCATAAGTAATATGAATCTATTGCTTGTATTCGATGTGCTATTTATGATAAAGTACTATTCTTGTACATATGTGTTCAAGAATTTAAAGTAACATCGTTTTTATTTTGTAAATGGTGATGATGTGCTAGTTTTGTAAGTTAAAGAAATTCACACTGTGATACTACTTTTATTTGCTTTGACATTGCACATTGTGTTATTTTTATCTGTTTTGTCGTAATTAATTTTTTTTTAATGAAAATGGCTTATTTTAATATTAAGTTACACAAACATTATATGTGTTTAGTTCATCATGATGACATATTTTTTTTCCTGTGTTTTCTTACGGTTCTATAATTGAAATTAATAAGTTGTGCTATTCACTTGTAATGTAACTATTTTCTTATATTTTTATAACAATGAAAGCTATCTTATTGTTAAGGACAATGGTACCATCGAAGTACATATTTCCATATGCTATGTTTATTATTTAGAAACCTTATTTTTATGTAATTTGATTTATTAACAACATTATCTTTATTTTCATAAAATAATTCGATTGATTGTGACGATAAAAACTATGGTGTTAGTATTGTCCTTTGTAATGATATCAATGTTTTTATTATGTATAATGTCATTGTAAGATATCAATTTTGTTTTGGTTATGGAATTTAGCCGAGAATTTTCAAAATCCTTTTTCTTTCGAATTGTTTCTAAATTCTCAGAAAACCCTATTCTTTGTGCTTTGCAGATCATTGAATTTGGTGTTCTTCATGAACCTAATGTTCTAATTTTCGGGACGAAAATTACTTCAACAAGGGGATGATGTGACACCCCGTATTTTCAGGTTAACACCGTCAACTCGACCTTCGTTATTTCAACGTTCTCCGTAACCTATTTAATTATTTAACTTGGTTATATATTAAATTAAATAAAGTAAATTGGGTTAAGTTAAATATATTAACTATGGGGGGAGCATTGTGCAATCTGAGCATGATTGAGGGACCATTATGTGTTTTTTTTTACCAAAGCTGATTATATTTCATATAATCAAAAATCTCCTCTCGACACCACCCCACCCTCGCAACCCTTGATTCGCGACAGACCCTCCTCTCCCGCGACAGCCCTCCACTGCTCGGGTGCCTCCGGTGTGTCCGAGGCTCTTTTCCGTTCAAGTTTCATTGCTCCCCCGTATGGTGCCTTCGATGGGGTTCCGGTTTGATGTTCTTTGTGTGCTTGTTTTATACTTATCGTATGTGTTCATGGTTTATCTGTATAGGTATGTATATATGTGTTTCTGGTGTGTGTCTGGGTGTGTGTGTGTGTGTGTGTTCTGCGTGCGTGGTTGTGTTCTGCGTGTGTACGTGTGTTTCTAGTGTATGTGGGTGTATGCGTGCGTAAGCTGCTGCTGTGTGTGTGTGTGTGTTCCGGTTGTGGTTGCAATTGTGTGTGTGCGTCTTTCGGTCGCGATGGTGTGTAGGTGTTTCGTATGTGTTTCCGTGTATAAGTGTATGTATATAGTCGTGCGTGTGGTTGTATACATTACGGTTCGCAGTCATAGCAGAATGTGATTTCAATCACGAGTTTTACCTATGAATGTTTCTGTTGAATGCTTCTGTCGAAGTTTGAGTGCTTGCATGGGTTATGCAGGTTAGTATGAATTTATAATTGTGTGTGTGACCATAGAAGTATGTATGTATTCTTATGTGAATGTGTGTGTTCTGCCATGTGATTGGGGTGTGTTTTCTTTAATGTGCATTTGTTTCGATAGTGTGAGCTATGTGTCATGCATGTGTGTGAGCTATGTGTCATGTATATGTGTGTACAATGCATTACATATGGTTGTGCACAGTTAAGCTATGTATTATATAAATGTTGTGTACAATATGTGGTATATATTCATATATCCATATTATTGTACGTGTGTTACATATGGTCATTATGCATTAAGGTAAATGGGTTATGTATTATTAAATGTATGGGTTGTTATTATAAAAAGATCGTATAGTTAAAATGCATAAAGACTACCTTTATACGTGATAATTGGGTTTTATACATTTGAAGTGATTGGGTGTTTGCCTGTGCTTACCTGTTAATGCGGAATCAATCGTTAGCCTGCATCGTAACCGAGAACGCGAAACCATATGGTCGAATTATTAGTACTTTATATTAATTAGACATCCTATGTACATTCAGGTTATTTAAAAATCTAGTCTATTGTGTTTACGTTTATCTCTTGCCATGCATTTAAGGTGAGTTTTTGACTTCACTTTCTTATAAATTATTTTAGGGAAAAGAAACATGTTCTTTTCTTTTCAAAATATTCTTAATTTGATCAGTATTACTATATTATCACATGTTTACTAGTGTTGTACCAATTCTCACTTTTAAACCGTTAATTTATGTACTTTAACGAGGTAATTCTGGGTAGATCTACTGGGTTTGACAAACCCCCCCGGGCTAGTCACGCTAGCACGACTGCACGTCAAACGGGTGTTTAATTGACCTAATTTCTATTGTTATGGTTTGGTAGCCACAACCGAGGCATTCATTTACATTGTCAGCATCGGTTGCGAACTTCATACACTATGTAACTTGTTATGTAGACTAGCTATCTACTGATATTATTTTGTTTACCGGATCTGTTTTCGATTATACTGCTGTTTATCAAAACCTGTGAACTTACAAACCCTGTGTTGACACTTTAACATGTTTCTTTCAGGTTTATAAGCTGTGCACGGTAGGAGCATCTCATATTTCATACATCACTGATTGGTTTAGATGATCAAACAACATTTTTTTGCAAATTACATTTACTTGGGTTGCGCGTGTTTTTGAGCCATTTTGAGTTATAAATTTTTACGTTTCCATAAATGTTTTCATGAATTCATTATTAATTATGTTTTTGGGATTTTCTAATAATATTGCACAATTATATTTTGTAAATATTGTGTGGTTTTGGTGTAACTAACGCTGAGATCCTGGTATGTCACGCGCCTAATGGAAAACCCCGTTTGAGGAAATTGAGGGTGTGACATCCGGTAATTTTCCGTTATCAAACTCCGTTAGTTTCCGTTAAGTCTTGCATACACGTGTTGGGAGCACACACTGGTTGTCGTTGAACGTTGGTGACTTAACAATAATCAGTAATGTTAAATTGATGATAATTAAGTTAACAATGTGATTATTAAGTTATGCTTGTGTGATTTAAATGTTAACTGTAATTTTCTCGCGTAACGTGGAAACGTGTGTATTTACTTTGTAAATCTTGTAGCTTATAAAGATATACCTATATTGCTTACTACTAGTTTATATGTTTATTATTCTAGTTAAAAACATCTTAAAAGGATGTTAAAAAGCTAATTTTATAAAAATACAAAGTGCAAGGGTTAAAAGGTAATTATGCAAAGCTTAGTTGATTAACACAAAAACCAAACCCTAAGTACCCTCTTCAGCCGCGACTTCACCTTCAAACACACACACACTTCGATCATCGACCAAGAACAAGCAAATACCACGATTTGGGTTCGATTCAAGCAATACATCAAGTTAGAAGCATCAAAGTTCCATTCTTTCTTCGAATTTAAGGGTAATTTCGTGTTTCATTGGATGTTTGTAGTTAGCCGAGGGTTTGGGGATCGAAATCTTCAATTGATGGTCGAATGATGCCTAATGGTTGATGTTAATGTGTTTGTTAGATAGATTACATGTTAATTAACGTCAAGTATGCAATAAAGTTGGATTTTTACAAGTTTTATGGGATTTACATTAAGGCCGAAACCCTAGTTCGAATATTGCAATTGAAAGTCGATTTTTTGGTTGTTTGTTGATGTTATTATGTTAGTTAGGTTAGATTGATGCTAGTTAACGTCGATTATGCAAGAAAGCTATGATTTTGGTACATTGTTCATAGGTTACTAATAATAGTAACTTTATTTTGCATGAATTGATGATTGGTTGATGTATGAATGTTATGGATGTGTTTGTGATGATGATTAGATGCTAGATTGTTGATATGAATGTTAGGAATTCAAGAATGCATGTTGTAGTTCATACCTTACTAAAGATAGTAACTTTTGGGTATGAAAGTTGATGAATCATGATGATTAGGTGTTGTTGATCATGTTTAGATGTTGTCATGGACTTGAAATGGTATATAATTGATGAATTCATGAATGTTGTGTGAGTTTGATGAATTTGGGATGAACTTTCCCAAAAGGGAAACTTTAATTGTGCAAATCCTTGAATTGGATGATTTGAGCATGTTTGGGATATTAGGATCATGCTAGTGTGTTCATGGATGGTTTCTAAGGTGACTAAATGTGTTGTTTATGTTGTATGAATGTTGATTTGGGTTGTTATCTGTTTTGGCCTGTTGTGATTTGCATGATTTGTATGATATCTAGTTATATGATGATCTAGGTAGTACATGTGGTGGTGATGTGCTATATGTAATCAAGTGGTATGTTGATCATGTATGATATGCTGTTGTGTTAGTTTAATGAATTATCACCTATAATGTCACCAACGGGTCCAACGGGTCAACTGGGTCAAATGTGTCTTGTATTCTTAAACCTTGAGTTCCTTGGTTTGTAGAGCACTTAGGGTTTCGTGTTGTTTTTGTGCACACGTACTTATGTACTCTTGTATTCTAGGTGACCTTTGAAGGTTGTCTTTCCTTCTTTCTTTCAAGTTAAACTCTAAGTTAATTCTTGCGCATACCAGGTGAGTTCTTGCCCCACTCTTTTTACATAAATCTCTTTGGGGGAGATGGCATACTGTTTACAAACGCTTTTATTTATGAGTGTGTATAATATTGATATAGTGTTGTTTACCATGGAAAGTCCTCACACTTTCGGATTGTTAATATTGACTAGCGGGGAAATTTTGGGTAGTACTACTGGGTCTGACGAGCCCCACCTGTGCGACTCGAGGTCAAACGGGTGCAATTTTGTCCTATCACATATTCGTCACGACCTGGTAAGTCGTGACGGGAGGCAACAAACGTATCACAGTCAGCTTCAATCGCGAGATCACTATGATTAATATTTTTATGTTAATAGACTAGCTATCTATTGCAATACACTACTTATGCTCTGAAAACTATTGATTGGTTTATATTTTAACGCAAACTCTTGAACTCACCAACCATGTGTTGACTTGTTTAGTATGCTATTCTCAGGTTAAGGTTGCCAGTTGCCTAGGAGCACGCACGTCAGCATTGTTGAGTTGTCTACATTTGCATTGTTTACAAATTGGGATTATTTTCATTTTATACATTTGTGTTTGGGGCGCGTTTGTTTTGCGCATTCTCGTTACATATTACTTGTTTTGGGTTTTCCAGTTTTAAAAACGCTTCCGCAGTATTTTAAACGTTGACTCTGGTTTTGTTTATTAATCATATAGAGTCGTTCTTGGTAACTAATGACTGAGATCCTGGTATGTCACGCGCCTCGCGGTAAAACCCCGCACGCGGATTTTGAGGGTGTGACAGATTGGTATCAGAGCCATTGGTTATAGGGAACTAGGTTGCATACACACACTAGACTATAACCGCACAGTTGTTAGTTACTTATCGCTTACTCTCCTTACTGTATACTCATTGGCATACGCAACACGTACTTCGCAGCATGGCATCGTCGTCCAGGAATTTAGGCAAGAGACCTGCACGATCTAATCACCTCCTACATCTCCCGTACCTGATAGGGGATCTAACTGGCCACGACATCCTTATCCTCGCGGCGAGATAGACTGGGATCAGCCTTTCGTACCTCCTGAGCTCGATCCTCCGCGTAACTGGGATTTCTACCCCACTTACATTAACCGTATGGCTTATAGAGAACGCGTACCACCTGTAGCACCTACACGACCTAGGACTAGGTCATCAACCGCCTCTACTTTGCCTACACTTCCTACCTTGAGCATCCCTCTGGAGCAGGCATTTGCAGCCCTAGTAGCCACACTGGACACAGAGCGACAGCGGATTAGAGGACTCACTGACGAGAACTCTGCGATACGATCTGAGATGCGTCAGCTGCGTTACCAGGTAGATACACTTCAGGAGCGACTTTCGATGGCCATTGGTGGACATCATACTCTGGCAGGCAACGTGGTAGCACTTAGTGGGCGCATGGATGCACAGGATCACCATAACATGGAGATTGATAATAGGTTCGTTGGTTTAGAGGCACAGCTAGCAGCACTTCAGATTGCTGAAGCTCCTGCACCTTTGGTGGACCCTGATGAGGAAGACCCAGAAGAAGAACCCGAGGAAGCCCCCGAAGAAGAACCAGTAGAGATGGATGAGGACAGTGATGGATCTGATATACTGGACTGATCCTACTTTTAAATGACTTAGACTATGTAGTGTTTCTTTTCTTTGAAACCTATGTGGGAAGGGTTGTTTCCCACCCAACTGACAAACTTAAATTTTGACATTGATGGAATATTTTGTGACTCAATTACAATTTATTTATCTTTGATTATTATTTCTGTTATAAACGTTGTGGTTGTGGTAAATTCGTTATTTCTTATTGTTTACTGTACTTTGATGAGATTAATGTGTTGGATGTTACTCATTATTGTAATTGTGAATTTTAAAGTGAAATATGGACGCACGTGGAAGAGGACGTGGGCGTGGTCGTGGACGTGGCGCCGGAGGCCGTGGAGCCGGAGCCATAAACATGACGCCTGCGGAATTGGCGGCATTGATTAATGAACACGTTCAGGCGGCAGTGGCTGCTGCCCAACCTGGACAACCAGCAGGTAAATGATAGCAAGAGGTTAAACTGATTATCCTAGTTATTTGTCTAGGATATCTGACTAATGTTGGGATTGTCAAAACAGGACCACCACCATGTACCTACAAGTCCTTCATGGACTGTAAACCTCATACCTACAGCGGGACGGAAGGGGCTGTAGGGCTTGTAAGGTGGTTTGAGAAGACAGAGTCGGTTTTTCGCGAAATGCAACTGCCCGCCTGCTGATCAGGTGAAGTATGCCACGGGACGTTGGAAGGCGCAGCACTCTCTTGGTGGAATGCCCAGGTACAAATTTGGGTCAAGCCATGGCCAATGAACTACCTTGGGATGAGTTTAAGGGAATCATGACTGAAGAATACTGCCCCCGAATGAAGTGCAGAAACTGGAATTGAGTTCTGGCAACTCAAAATGCAAGGCTCAGAAATTGAAGCCTACACGACTCGTACTCATGAGTTAGCCACTTTATGTCCAGGGATGGTGAATGAAATGCACAAGAGGGTGGAGCATTATATACGGGGATTGGTGCCTGAAATTCAAAGTATGGTAACTGCTTCTAACCCCACTACCATACAACAAGCTATCCGAACAGCCCACAGGCTGACTGACCAGGCAGTTGAGCAAGGTCGGTTACCTAAACGGGGTGCGGTGGCAAGCGTGCCCGACCAGAAACGCAAGTGGGATGGTTCAAGCAACAAGGGATCGTCATCCAGTAGCCAATCTCAACCTCAACAACAGCAGCCAAGTCAGCAACAGCAACGGAAGTTTGATAACAACCGAAGCTTCAACCAGGCGCACTCAAATCAAGGACCCGGCGGGTATGGTGGAAGACTGCCGAAGTGCAACCGGTGTAACTACCACCATGTGGGTCGGTGTGATAACTTCAAGTGTCAACGTTGTGGGAAGATTGGTCATGCAGCCAAAGACTGTCGGGGTGAACTGATGAAGAAGCCACAACAATCACAAGAAACTCCGAAAGGTTGTTTTGAGTGCGGAAAGAAGGCCATTACAAACGCAACTGTCCCCAACTTAAGAGGAATGGTAATGGTAACAACAATGGGAACAACAACAATAATAACAACGGCAACAATAACAACAACAATGGTAATGGCAACAACAATGGAGGCAATAACAACAATGGAGCCAAAGGAAGAGCCTTCGTCATTGGCTCAGGTGAGGCTCTAAACGATCCTACAACAGTAACTGGTAAATTTTCGGTTAATGGTGTTTTGCTACTGTATTATTCGATACCGGAGCCGATAGAAGTTTCGTGTCCACTAGGTTCTGTAGTCTTTTAAGTGATATGCCCTCAACCTTAGAATCTAAATACACCGTAGAGTTAGCTGACGGTACACAGATTCACGTAACGCATATTCTTAGAGACTGCAAGATAGAGCTTGCTGGTCATACGTTCACCATAGATCTCATGCCTGTTACGTTAGGAAGCTTTGATGTGGTAGTAGGCATGGATTGGCTTTCCGATAAACAAGCGGAAGTCATATGCCACGAGAAAATCATAAGGATTCCCATTGGTGAAGAAGTCCTTACGGTCAGAGGTGATAGGAGTGGTGCGGTGATAGGCATCATCTCATTCATGAAGGCGCAGAAGTTGTTACGAAAGGGTCGACTGGCCATATTGGCACTAGTCACGGATAAACAGACTGAGGAAAAGAAGATAGAGGATATTCCCGTAGTTCGTGAGTTTTCTGAGGTGTTTCCGGAAGACCTGCCTGGATTACCGCCTCATCGTCAAGTTGAATTCCAGATTGAGTTGACTCCAGGAGCCGCTCCAATTGCGAGAGCACCGTACCGGTTAGCTCCGAACGAACTGCAAGAATTATCCGCCCAACTACAAGAACTGTTGGATAAAGGGTTTATCCGACCGAGTTCGTCGCCCTGGGGAGCGCCAGTTCTATTTGTGAAGAAGAAGGATGGTACATTTCGAATGTGCATGACTATAGGGAACTGAACAAGGTTACTATCAAGAATAGATATCCCTTACCTCGTATCGATGATTTGTTTGATCAACTGCAAGGATCAAGCTATTACTCTAAGATTGATCTGAGGTCTGGGTATCATCAGCTGAGAGTTCGAGAAGAGGACATCTCGAAGACTGCTTTCCGTACACGATATGGTCACTATGAATTTTTGGTCATGCCATTTGGGTTGACGAATGCACCAGCAGTATTCATGGACCTCATGAATCGCGTGTGCAAACCCTATCTTGATCAGTTTGTTATCGTCTTTATTGATGACATACTGATATACTCAAGACCGAGGAAGAACATGAGAAGCACTTACGTTTAATCTTGGAATTACTTAGAAAGGAACAACTGTACGCAAAGTTTTCTAAGTGTGATTTCTGGATACGTGAGGTACAATTCTTGGGTCATATTGTCAACGAGAAGGGAATACATGTTGATCCTGCTAAGATTGAAGCGATAAAGAATTGGTCTGTTCCTAAGACACCGAGTGAGATACGACAATTCCTTGGATTAGCGGGATATTATCGACGATTCATTGAAGGATTCTCTAAGATTGCACAACCTCTCACAGCCTTGACTCACAAGGGAACGACGTACAAATGGGGTGAGAGTCAGGAATCTGCTTTTCAGTTGCTGAAACATAAATTGTGTAGCGCACCAATATTAGCGTTACCGGATGGTAGTGATGATTTCGTAGTCTATTGTGACGCTTCTATTCAAGGACTTGGATGCGTCCTGATGCAGCGGGATAAAGTGATAGCATACGCCTCTAGACAGTTGAAGATTCATGAGAAGAACTATACCACCCATGATTTGGAACTGGGTGCGGTAGTGTTTGCCTTGAAGATCTGGAGACATTACTTGTACGGTACCAAATGCACCATTTACACCGATCACAAGAGTCTTCAGCATATCTTTGAGCAAAAGGAGTTGAATATGAGGCAAAGACGCTGGGTGGAATTGTTAAACGACTATGATTGTGCTATTAAATACCACCCGGGAAAGCAAATGTAGTTGCTGATGCGCTGAGTAGAAAAGAGACTGCTAAGCCTCGACGAGTGCGAGCTCTGCAACTAACGATTAGTACGCAATTACCCGAACAAATCCGTGATGCTCAAACTGAAGCTCTGAAAGTAGAAAATATGAGTTTAGAAGGGTTACGAGGAATGGAAAAGCAATTAGAAGTAAAGCGGATGGGATTCGTTATTTCATGGATAGACTATGGGTACCTCTACACGGAGACCTGAGAGACTTGGTGATGAGTGAGGCTCACAAGTCCAAGTATTCTATACATCCTGGATCTGACAAGATGTACCACGATTTGAAGGCGCACTATTGGTGGCCTAACATGAAAGCAGATGTAGCTACTTATGTGAGCAAGTGTCTGACCTGCTCGAAGGTTAAAGTGGAGTATCAGAAACCATCTGGTCTACTACAACAACCCGAGATCCCTATGTGGAAGTGGGATCAAATATCAATGGATTTTATTACTAAGTTACCTCGTACTTCTACGGGTTGTGATACAATATGGGTTATCGTGGATCGATTGACAAAATCTGCTCATTTCCTAGCGATAAAGGAAACAGATAAGATGGAGAAGTTAACCCGACTTTATCTGAAGGAGATCGTTTCGAGGCATGGAGTACCAATCTCAATTATTTCTGATCGCGATTCTCGTTTCACATCACACTTCTGGCAGTCGTTGCAGAAAGCTTTAGGTACACGATTGGATATGAGTACTGCTTATCATCCACAGACTGATGGTCAAAGCGAGCGTACTATACAGACTTTGGAGGACATGTTACGTGCTTGTGTGATTGACTTCGGGAATAACTGGGAAGTTCACCTACCATTGGTGGAATTTTCTTACAACAACAGTTATCACACTAGTATAAAGGCAGCACCTTTTGAAGCTTTGTATGGGAGAAAGTGTAGATCACCAGTTTGCTGGGCTGAAATTGGTGATAGTCAATTAACGGGTCCTGAGTTAGTACACGAGACAACTGAGAAGATTGTTCAGATAAGAAACCGCATGGCCGCAGCGCGAGACAGACAGAAAAGCTATGCTGACAAGCGACGAAAACCCTTGGAATTTCAAGTTGGTGACAAAGTTTTATTGAAAGTCTCACCATGGAAAGGCGTAGTTCGGTTTGGTAAGCGAGGAAAGCTAAATCCGAGATACGTTGGACCATTTGAGATAGTGGAAAGAATTGGTCCAGTGGCTTATCGACTAGCCTTACCTGATTCATTGAGTGGAATCCATGATGTATTCCATGTTTCAAACCTAAAGAAATGTTTAACGGATGAAACGATGGTCGTACCACTGGAAGAAGTTCAAGTAGATGAACAACTACGCTTCATTGAGGAACCTGTCGAGGTGATGGATCGTGAGGTGAAAACGCTTAAGCAAAGCAAGATACCCATCGTCAAAGTTCGTTGGAACTCAGACGTGGACCAGAATTCACGTGGGAACGTGAAGACCAAATGAAGCTTAAGTACCCTCAGCTATTCGAAAGAACGATGCCAGCTGGCGAAGGTATTGATTAAATTTCGGGACGAAATTTCTTTCAACATGGGGATGATGTGACAACTCATCCAAAACTCACACGATTTCGATTTCCTTGTGCCAATGCAGTAGACCAGTGATGGAACACTCACCATGTAACGCAATTTTCGGGACGAAAATTCTTTTAACATGGGGATAATGTGACATCCGGTAATTTTCCGTTACCAAACTCCGTTAGTTTCCGTTAAGTCTTGCATACACGTGTTGGGAGCACACACTGGTTGTCGTTGAACGTTGGTGACTTAACAATAATCAGTAATGTTAAATTGATGATAATTAAGTTAACAATGTGATTATTAAGTTATGCTTATGTGATTTAAATGTTAACTGTAATTTTATCGCGTAACGTGGAAACGTGTGTATTTACTTTGTTCGTGCTTATAAAGATAATACCTATAATTGCTACTACTAGTTTATATGTTTATTAGTCTAGTTAAAAACATCTTAAAGGATTTAAAAGCTTAATTTTATAAAATACAAAGTGCAAGGGTTAAAAGGTAATTCAAAGCAAATTAATAAAACACAAAACCAAACCCTAAGTACCCTCTTCGGCCGCGACTTCACCTTCAAACACACACACCACTTCGATCATCGACCAAGAACAAGCAAATACCACGATTTGGGTCGATTCAAGCATACATCAAGTTAGAAGCATCAAAGTTCCATTCTTTCTTCGAATTTAAGGGTAATTTCGTGTTTCTTTGGATGTTTGTAGTTAGCCGAGGTTTGGGGATCGAAATCTTCAATTGATGGTCGAATGATGCCTAATGGTTGATGTTAATGTGTTTGTTAGATAGATTACATGTTAATTAACGTCAAGTATGCAATAAAGGTTGGATTTTTACAAGTTTTATGGGATTTACATTAAGGCCGAAACCCTAGTTCGAATATTGCAATTGAAAGTCGATTTTTTGGTTGTTTGTTGATGTTATTATGTTAGTTAGGTTAGATTGATGCTAGTTAACGTCGATTATGCAAGAAAGCTATGATTTTGGTACATTGTTCATAGGTTACTAATAATAGTAACTTTATTTTGCATGAATTGATGATTGGTTGATGTATGAATGTTATGGATGTGTTTGTGATGATGATTAGATGCTAGATTTTGATATGAATGTTAGGAATTCAAGAATGCATGTTGTAGTTCATACCTTACTAAAGATAGTAACTTTTGGGTATGAAAGTTGATGAATCATGATGATTAGGTGTTGTTGATCATGTTTAGATGTTGTCATGGACTTGAATGGTATATAATTGATGAATTCATGAATGTTGTGTGAGTTTGATGAATTTGGGATGAACTTTCCCAAAAGGGAAACTTTAATTGTGCAAATCCTTGAATTGGATGATTTGAGCATGTTTGGGATATTAGGATCATGCTAGTGTGTTCATGGATGGTTTCTAAGGTGACTAAATGTGTTGTTTATGTTGTATGAATGTTGATTTGGGTTGTTATCTGTTTTGGCCTGTTGTGATTTGCATGATTTGTATGATATCTAGTTATATGATGATCTAGGTAGTACATGTGGGGGTGATGTGCTATATGTAATCAAGTGGTATGTTGATCATGTATGATATGCTGTTGTGTTAGTTTAATGAATTATCACCTATAATGTCACCAACGGGTCCAACGGGTCAACTGGGTCAAATGTGTCTTGTATTCTTAAACCTTGAGTTCCTTGGTTTGTAGAGCACTTAGGGTTTCGTGTTGTTTTGTGCACACGTACTTATGTACTCTTGTATTCTAGGTGACCTTTGAAGGTTGTCTTTCCTTCTTTCTTTCAAGTTAAACTCTAAGTTAATTCTTGCGCATACCAGGTGAGTTCTTGCCCCACTCTTTTTACATAATCTCTTTTGGGGGAGATGGCATACTGTTTACAAACGCTTTTATTTATGAGTGTGTATAATATTGATATAGTGTTGTTTACCATGGAAAGTCCTCACACTTTCGGATTGTTAATATTGACTAGCGGGGAAATTTTGGGTAGTACTACTGGGTCTGACGAGCCCCACCTGTGCGACTCGAGGTCAAACGGGTGCAATTTTGTCCTATCACATATTCGTCACGACCTGGTAAGTCGTGACGGGAGGCAACAAACGTATCACAGTCAGCTTCAATCGCGAGATCACTATGATTAATATTTTTATGTTAATAGACTAGCTATCTATTGCAATACACTACTTATGCTCTGAAAACTATTGATTGGTTTATATTTTAACGCAAACTCTTGAACTCACCAACCATGTGTTGACTTGTTTAGTATGCTATTCTCAGGTTAAGGTTGCCAGTTGCCTAGGAGCACGCACGTCAGCATTGTTGAGTTGTCTACATTTGCATTGTTTACAAATTGGGATTATTTTCATTTTATACATTTGTGTTTGGGGCGCGTTTGTTTTGCGCATTCTCGTTACATATTACTTGTTTTGGGTTTTCCAGTTTTAAAAACGCTTCCGCAGTATTTTAAACGTTGACTCTGGTTTTGTTTATTAATCATATAGAGTCGTTCTTGGTAACTAATGACTGAGATCCTGGTATGTCACGCGCCTCGCGGTAAAACCCCGCACGCGGATTTTGAGGGTGTGACAGAGGAGTGATAAAAAACTATGGTGTTAGTGTCGTCCTTGTAATGATATCAATGTTTTTTTATGTATAATTCATTGTAAGATATAATGTTGTTTTGCTTATAGAATTTGTGTTTTACAATCAGTACATCAATGAAATTACAGATCAATATTGTTTGAATAATAAAAATGTTACTTGCATGATGTTGTTATCACAACAACAGTCTTCCTTTGTTGTTTACGACAAATACACGTGAATTAGTTGTTCATCTTTGTTCGTGTAAAACAATTATATCTAAGAAACGAAATCTCATTCTACTCTTGTGATAGTACACCTGTGAAAAGTAACATTATATAAGTGGCGATAAAAACTATGGTGTTGGTATTGTCCTTTGTAATGATATCTATGTTTTTATTATGTATAATGTCGTTGTAAGATATCAATGTTGTTTTGGTTGTAGAATTTGTATTTACAATTAGTACATCAATGAAATTACAGATCAGTGTTGTTTGAATAATAAAAATATTACTTACATGATGTGGTTATCTCAACAACAGTGTTCATTTGTTGTTTGCGACAAATACATGTGAATTAGTCGTTCATCTTTGTTCGTGTAAAACAACTATATCTAAGAAAAGAAATCTCACTCTACTCTTGTGATAGTAGACTTATGAATAGTAGCATTATATAAGTGGCACCGGTGTAAATAGGATCATGTAAAGTAGCACGTTATTATATGAAGTATATTATATAAAGTAGCAATGTGTAAAATATATAAATTATCACTAGCACCATGTAAATTATCACTGTGTATAAGTATGTAAAGTAGCAATGTGTAAAAGTATAAGTAGCACTAGCACTATGTAAATTATACTATATATAAGTACCTAAGTAGCACAAATATGTAAGTAGTACCATGTAAAAGAAAAATACGTCAAAATATTTAAAAAAATATATAGTAATATTATATTCATATATAAGAAAAAATACTTAATTTTTAGTTATAGGTATTTTTTAAAAAAATAAACTTTAAATAACTTATTTTAGTTTTAAAAAGTGAGTTGAACTAGTATTTTTTTAAGTAAACGATAAAACTATATGAATTGATAACAACCTATTTATAAGAAAATCACAAATTAACAATATGTACTTTTGCACATCAACTAATACACTAATTGAGGATTAATGAACTGTAATTTATCATACACATCCATCTAATTAATCAATGATTCAGATTAGTTCTAACGGTTTTAAGATAACATGAAATTTGATAGAATCTATGTTATATATATATAGAAGAAGATTACTATATAAAGTGCAAAAAACATACGAAGCATATGAAGTCACCGGGACGTGACACGTTTCAAGTGGTAATTTCCTCTGCGCCATCCTTAAATTATATTTAGATAAATCAATGGTTCGTAATTTATATTTATGTAAATCAATGCATTCATAATTTTTAGCATTGTATAAATAACAAACACTAAGTATATTCATGATCCACATAACAACATTTTTAAAAAATGATAACAACACTACATAAAACTAATATATAATGTTAAAACACATTGAAAACGATACGAACACTATGTTTGCATGATATCAACACCGTTTTCGCATAGTTCAAAAATCGTGTGTTAATATGATATCAACACCGTTTTCGCCCAGTATTATAAACTTTTTCGGAAAACATTCGTTTTTTTTTCTAAAAATGTATAACAATATTATATATGTTGAGAAAAAGATGCTCAATTTTATGGTATAATTTTTTAAAAATAGTAATAAAGTATATAAATATTATTAGGGTTTTAAAAAATAGCAAAACTTGTATTTAATTTAAAATGTCAACAAAAGATGGTTAATCCTTTCTTTTGCCCCTTTAACAATGATTATACTTTAACTAATTACCACCATGTGTGAATCCCTATTATTGAATTATTTTCATCAAAAGTCATTACTTCCTATACGTTTTACGAAAATCTCATTTTGTATATGATCGTCATATATATATATATATATATATATATATATCAAACGCTGTTCAACTGTATATTTAATTTTTTTTACTTTTATTTTCACCCCTCATAAATATATTTTCCGTTTTAAATATGTTTTATTTTCTAATAATTTTGTTTCTCATAATAATTATCTTTGAGTTAACTAAAAACAATGGATTGCACGGTTGTTTTTTCTTAACTTTATTAATTATTTTTGAAAAAGGGTTTGTATTTGAAATCGAGTTTTTTTATTGTCAGAGGCTATAGCAAGCACAATTATCTTTGTGGTACAGTGAAAAACTAAACCAGTTAAAAGTGATACGAACCCTAAAAATCTTCTCCATTTTAAAGATTATAGGATGTATGCGAATCAAAACCCATAAACATGTTTGATTACAAATATTTAGGCTTAAAACACATGATCTTACCATATTCGAACGAGTGTGGCCCAATAAAGCCTATTAAGGATTCACGTCCATCTGAAACCTAATTCAGAAACACTAACCTCAAACAATAGCTAGACTCGCCTTACAAGTCGTAACATGGAGAATTGAACGCTTACAAACGAACAGTCGGACTGATAAATGGCTAATGCTAAGAATAACCATTTTTTATCACAAACATGACAAGCTATCATGGCTATGGAATATTAGTATTTTCATTATGATTCACTTAGAAACTCTATCCAAATGATTAAGCGTGAATTGCACATGCAAGAAGATAAAACCATGTTAAATGTGTGTGCGCCTCATTGTTATAAGTGTAAACAATTTGATGCACAGATTAACATGTAATGTTTTATTAAATACTTAAATTACATATATTATTACTATCAAAATTATAATATTATATTTGCTGTAAGAAAACTTATAAACCAACTAAATGCGTTAAAGATACGACATTAACGGGTTCTGACTCGATTAATCACCCGACACGTAAAATTTGAAGAAACAAATGTTGGGTGCCTATATCTTTTAAGCATCGTTGTCCTTCAAAAAATTTAACCAATAACGTAACTGATGTGTTTATGTATTGTACAGGTTTTAAGTGTATGCTGATGAAAAGAGAGGAAAATTGAATGACATGCGAATGGAAAGAGAGGAAAAAAATAAAAGAATGATGCTATATGTGGTAAGCTTATGTCCTATGGTAGTAAGATACGTCATGTTTGAAATAGGGTTTTTTAGGGATGTAAGGCAGAGGCAAAGCACGTTTATTATACTGAGCTAGTAAGCTTATGTTTTTAGGGACGTAGCATAATTCGTATTGGCGAATTTGATGATCAACTTTGGATTTTGACCATATTCAAGAGATATCATTATTTTTGAAAACCCTAACTCTCATCAACAGTAGCATGCACAAACTTGGAAAAAAATTTCAACCATTCTTCCATCTCCTAACTCCATTCCATCTAAAATGATTATGTTCAATCCTATTTTGTTACTACACACGTGAAGATGCAATGCTAAACCATCAATGATCATTTCCGGGTGGACAGTTAGGGAACAAATATGCCAACATAGGGTTTTATCTTGCTAGACTTAAACATTTGATATTCGTGGATTTTTAATTGTTTCAGTGTTTGTCTTTTTCATTGACTGGGACATTTTTGATATTTGTTTAAGAAATCATTCGGCAAATTATTAGCTTCTGAATTACTAATTATTAAGTGGTTGATCATGGCATTATCTTTGACTGGTATTCTTAAATGACACAACGAGGTTTGACATTAGTTAGTTTCACTATCTAATTGGGTTTTTCTTGTTAGTTAGACTTAAACATTAGACGTTCTTGGATTCTTAATTTTTTGAGTGTTTGTTTTCTCATTAATTGGAACAGTTTTGATAGTTGTTTTAAGAAATCATTTGTAAAATTATTATTTATGAATTGTTAATCATTAAGTGGTTAATTAGAATATGATATTTGACTGGTGTTCATTAATCGCATGCGTAGGTTTAGCATTAGTTACTTTCACTATCCGTTATTTAGTTGGTAAACATATTTCAAAACGAATAATAAACGAATCATGTCTATGTGATTCTTAATTTGATAGAACTTAATTGCAAAATCCATTCATTTAATTGAAACCCTGATTTGATCCATTCCCCAACATTAATCACCACAACTTTTATTTCTAGTTTATTTAAGTAATAAGTAATCTAGCTCAATTAATCAAACATTTCAAGTGTCTAGTGGCAATAGTTTCAATAATTTAATATAATGAATCAAGTTGCTTTTAACATCGACCACTAATTCCATGTGATTCGACAACCATGTTTACCCTAATAAACTAAGGTGAATAGCATACACACATTACATCTTATTCAACCAATACATAGACACCGATCATCCACACGAAATATGATTAAACACGATACGAACACACGCTTTGAGAGAACCAACCCTACATATGTAAACAGAACTAGGTGTTTTCTGGATCACGGATTGCACAATCAATTTTTTAATGTTTTTTTATAATATTGTGTGTATCTAGTGATGTTCATCAACGCACGTTGCACATGTGATGGACAAGATGAATCAAGGTTCAAATACATTATCATAACATCAAGCGCATTGCAGGCACAACTATATAGATCGTGAATAAATCAGATCTCGATCGTTTCAAATCAACATTTATATTAAAAAAACCCCAAAACCGACAACTAGCACCATTTTTGGAACACAATCATGGAATTTGAATTACCAAAAACAAAAAGTATCGGATGAACACAAGTTTATCATCCTAGACCCATTAGTCCTTACTGAATACCGAAACAACAAAAATAGAAAACAATTTTAATGAATGGTATAACATTACAGGGATAGCATACTCGTTTCAATCATTCTCCAACAAATGACCACATCCTTCCAATCCATCTAAAGACAAGATGGAAATAATAAGAATTTAGATTATTATAATAGGGCTTATAATAGATGTTCGATTGCAGCTGCATACAAGAAAGGGTTACTAAGCCATGACACTGTCATCATTTTTACCCTACAATCATGGCCCTGAACTACCAAACAGCCAAATGTCTCATATGAACACTTGTTCATCACCACCTACTCATAGAATTATAGGGACAGCATACCCACTGTAAGCATTCACCAACACAAAACCCCTACCATCTAAGACAACATGCAAAACAGATCACTTAACAAAGTCTTGAATAAACAACGATCATAATTATCAACCGGATTATAAACCCAAAGTAAAATAGAAAATAAACACGAACATATTACAGGCGAAGACTTGTTGACCATCACCAACATCAACAGTATAAAAATCACAAACAACTAGGAAAATTGAGAGATCTTGATCTAAAAAAGGGTCTTGCAGCCACAAATGTGGCCACACCACCACCATCGCCGCCTTGAACGAATTGATGACAGCGGTTGGCCAACGACACCTAAACTAGAAATGGTAAGGCAGAGCAACAGTCGCCTCAACAACCATCGTTACCATTATAAACAACTGCCATTAAGAATACTCTAAAACTTCGATTTGAAAACCCTAACCCTTAAGCTAGCTAAAGAAAAGGGTGCTAGAGAGAAAGAAACACCTCGCCACCACCATCGCCACCTTGAACAACAAGGATAAGTGGGAGGTATACCGGCATCACTAAGCATGCAATTGACAATGACAAAGGCAACTGCACAACCACCAGTGCTACAAAGAACAGTGATAAAGAGGCCGAAAAGAGTCAAAGACCTACCGTTGTCCGATGGCGGCAACACCACCAACAAGAGAACCCAATATTGGATCGATACTCTCTTTATCTATAAAAACGGTGTAGAGAAACACATTGAAATGAGGATATGGAATAAGGGCTCTGTGTACTTGCTATAACCAGGGCCAAAATCAAAAAGTAGAAAACTCTTGTGGCCAAAACCAAAAAACTTAATAGCCCACTATTCCTTTGGTTTGAAAATTAACACTATATAATTATCTTATTTTTTCTCAGAAGAGTTCAAGTGAAAGAGAGAGTGGCAACCTCCACCCACTACAAGAATTGTTCTCAATAGCGGTGACACTTTTAGCGCCGACTTAGGCTTTTAGCGGTGACACTTTTACGCTATCGATCAGCGATCCGTTCAATGCCTTTCGAGTTAGTTCTAGCCGTTGATCAGTCTCCTGATCTAACGGCGGGGTTAGGTCGTACAAACACCAATAGCGGCGACACTATTAGTGGCGACATGTCGCCGCTATTGGTTGAGACATTTACCCGGCCTTATGCTTCTTCCCCCAACATTCGCGCCCTAATCCACCTACACCACCGCGACCTCACCTCTACAATGCCACCTCGATCACGACCGGGCCTCCCCACCGCTACTTCTACTGCCTTCGCACCTACCCACCACCACCCTCCCCACCTTCGCACTATCCCCACCGCCACCGCACCTGCCACTGCCACGGCCACTGCCACCGCCCCCGCCACCCTCCCCACCTTCGCGCCTCCCCACTGCCACTGCCACCCCCCGCCACCCTCACCACCTTCGCACCATCCCCACAGCCACCATACCTCCCCACCGCACCTCCTCCATACCGGCACACCACCTCCACACCGGCACACGACCACCACACTGGCACACTAGCCTCCTCACAGCCGAAACTTCACCTCTGTTGGAAGACTTTCTTCTTCATATCTCATTTGTAAGATTCAAATAACCATGATTATATATTATTAGCTATAATTATTTATGGTTTGTTAACGATTCTTCCCGATCTATTTGTATGATGTTTCACTAGCTTGACCCGTCACCGGAGAGTCGCCGCTACTGCTGTTGAGGTATTTTTATAATTTTTTCTTTTAGTTTTATTATGTATTGTGATATTTAGAATTTATGCTAGTAAATTATTTGAACTAGTTGTATGAACTATCATGTTAATTGTGTTAATTTTTGACCTAGATGTATTATTGGATGTTAGTTTGGTTTTGTAATAATATGTTAGTTAATTGTGTGGCTATTTTATTAAGTATTAGTTAGTTGTTTGCATCTTTTAAATTATTTGTGTTATTATGTGTTTGTTATATAATCATTTAAAATGTGATAATATATTTAATAGTATAAATTGTCATAAATTAAATTTTTTTTATTGTTTAGCCATAATGATCAACAATAAGAAATTAGTTACAAATTAAATAAAATCTGATATTATTTGAACCAATTGTAATAATGTTTCAATTTATTCAAACAATGTCACATTTCATTTTATTTTTATAGTAATTCCTTATTGTTGTGCTTTATGAGCTTTTAGGTTTCGTTACTTTATTATAATTATCATGAGCTTAAAAATACCCGCCCAAAATTGATTCTGTAATTAATTTCGGGTTTTCCCTGTTTTTGGACTGTTTTTTGAATATTTTATCTCATTTAGGATATGAATGTGTATTACATGATTGTTCGTTTAAGAAACATTTGGTTGTCATTTTCTCTTTGCTCCACGAGTATATATTTTTATATGTACATACTTGGGAGCTAAGAGAAAATGCTGCTGAATTTTTTTAAACAAACAATTATATAATGTACGTTCATATATGAGATAAGGTATTTAAAAAGTGAGTATAGCAGTCAACATTTTTGAATTCTTAATCCATTGGCCTATTTTTTGTTTATGTTTTGTGGATAGTTTTTCATTCACTTAAATCCTAAATTATATTGCAGTTCCATAATCATGTCTGTCGATAAAAGTTGGCTTCTTAATCCGAACCGTAGATCACCTGAATATCAACAAGTACTCAACTCTCTTATAGATATATGCGAAAAACTTACTGACAGTTACGACCAAATTCGATGTCCGTGTATGAAATGTCAGAATACCGTATTAATAGGATGCGTTAAAATAAAATATCATTTAGAAATATAGGGCATGTGCTGAACGTACAAGGATTGGATCTATCATGGTGAAAGTTTATTCCTGAAGTTGTAGTTTTAGATGACGTTGGGCCAACAAACGATATGGCTGACGTCATCGAAGACATTATGGAAGAGAGTAGCGGTGTCCATGATGATTTTGAAAATTTGTTAGAGGAAGTTTAATCAGAATTATATCCGGGTTGTACTAAGTTTTCTTCCCTTGATTTTTTTAGCAAAGCTTATGCATATCAAGGTGAAGAATAAATGGACTAATAGTTCATGTGATGAGCTTCTTAAGTTGTTACAATCTTCACATCCCGAGGGTAATAAAATTCCCCCTTCTCATTATGTAGCAAAAAAGACATTAAAGAATATTGATTTAGGATATGAGTCGATACATGTGTGCAATATGACTATGCTCTTTTCTGGGGAGAAAACCTTTTGTTAGAAAAATGTCTCGTTTGTAATGAGAGTAGGTGGGTCGATACAAATACAAAGGGCAAGAAGTTACCTCACAAGGTGTTACGATGGTTTCCTTTGACCCCGAGACTACGACGATTGTATTCTTCAAGGCACACGACAAAATATATGATTTGGCATAGTAGCGGACGATCAGATACCTTTGAGATGTTTAGACTCAGTTGAAAGATATATGAAAAAACTAAAACATTATGTCAGAAACTAAGCAAGGCTGGAAGGTTGTATAGCAAAAGGTTATGTTGCTGAAGAAGCTCTATCATTTTGTTCGAGATACCTTTGAGATGTTGAGACTCAGTTTAATCGCCCTGGCAGAAACAAGGATGTCATTATCAAAAACAAACGTGTATGTATTTGAGTCTAAATGTTGTCCGGTTAGTGCAACAAAGATGAAATATCTTTCTCCAAGTGAAAAGCTTAAGTTAGAATAGTTTGTCCTCGATAGCTATCAAGAAGTCAAAGAATACATGAAGTAAAATTTCCTATCTTTAACTTTTCATCATTAATTAAATATATTTCATTTCTCACTTATTGTATATTTTTATCAATAATGTAGTGAATTTAAATCTGAATGTCCATATGAGGATATTAAAATCAAATTTTCAACATGGTTTCTCGAGAAGGTAATCCATATATAACACATGTTACTATATATTTGTTAGGTAATTCATACATAAGACACATTATTTGTTATTTTCTTAGGTTTATTCGATAAAATACAAAATTCTACAAAATTTCACTCAGAATTGTATGCTCTTTCAATGAGTGCGGATGTAAATGCCTATAGTTACACTACGTGCATAGTCAACGGTGTTAGGTTTATGGTAGTTGATCGTGACACGCAACACACAACGCAAAACTCTGGTGTTTTAGTGGAGGGAGAGAATGGTAAGAAATATTATGGGCAAGTTGAAGATATTATTGAAATATATTATGCAAATGGGTATTCAACAGTCCTATTTCATTGCAAATGGTTTGATACCCGAATGGGTGTTTCATACGATAATAATATCATTAGTATCAACACAGAATGTAAATGAGACAAAGATGATCAACTCATATATGCCTCCCAAGCTAAAAAAAGTGTTCTACATCCGAGAACCTTCTCGAAGAGATCAAAACAATAATCATCGGTGGGTCGTCGAGAATGTTAATCATCAAAAAATTTTGGATCGACCTACATCCAATGATGGTCTTATGGAGAACATTCAAAATGTTGACAATGACTTGAGAGAAGATCTTGACGTCATTCACAACCACTCTTCCTTTAATAGTGTACTTTTCATTGACTTCACGTAATAATTTCATAACATGCCTACTTATGTCACCGAAGGCGAGACTACAAGTGAAGTTAATCCGCCAACTGTTACTGCTGATGAGGTGTTTGAGGATGAGGCTGATTATGATGAGGACGATTCTGATTATGACACCGAAGGGTCTGACAAAGACACTGAAGTATATGAGCGTAACTCTGATTGAAATATTTGTTAGGATTTGTATACGTATTTATTCATATGAAACTTTGTTTGTATTTCATGTTGTAGTAGAAAACTTTCTTCTTATTTTAACATTATGTTCTAAATCTTATAACTTTTTAAGACATGATATCACTGTGGATTGTTTTCGCATACCTATGGCTGATGTCATGAGTCATGGAGGTGATGGCGCGGGGGATCCACCACTTCCTCCATTTAGCGGTCGGAAGTCACGCGTTGGATGGTAATTGTTATTATAATTTATTTATTTACTATGTTTATTCAATTATTATTAATATATAATGCAATTAATGGATTTTTATTATAATACAGGTACGCCTTCTTGAAAAACAAGAGATAAGGCAAAAAAAAAAATTACAGCTAGAGCTGGCTAAAAAGGGGGGACCTTTATCTCTTCTCTTTGATAGAGCTCACGTATACCCTCTTTGGTGAACTTAATGATATGTTTGTTCGCGAGGTGAGGATATACATCAAAGCTAATTATCCTTTTAATGTACGTTCGTATGAAAATCTTTCTGATGCTTAGAAGAATTCCTTGGAAGAGCATATGGCGGTAAATTTTTATAAGTTATATGTTTGTTATTTGTTTTTACATAACTAACTTTTTTTTGTTTAACTTAAATGTAGCGACGCTTTGACTTTAATAAGATTTGCGAGATCGTGAGCGCGCTTAGATAGAGGGTGGAATTCGTTTGGTCTTTCTCAAGTGATTCAGAGACCGGAAAATGTGGCAAAAAAACACTTTGATCGTGTTGGAGGGTACGAAAATGTAGAACAAGCAAGGGTCAACCCTCCAACGGACATGCCTTATGAAAATTGGAGGAAACCGTTGACTATTTCATGGCCAATTAGCTAGGTTATATGTAGGGGATGACCATATTTTGTCCACGACGGGGTCCAATAGGGGGACCCCTTAGGGCCTCTACTTTTTGCTCTAGTTCCCAGCTCGTGCATCAGATTAAGGATCGTTGCAAGCTTCTATTCATGCTTGGTATCTTAATGATTGTATGATTATTGGAGAGGCTAGAGAGGTGGCTAAGGCCTTAGATGTCATCATGGCCGAGGGGCCACACTTGGGTCTTCAACTCAACATCAAGAAAATAGAATTTTTTTGGCCGTCGTGTAATGGGGTAAAGGTGTAAGATGGTTTGTTTCCTTGTGAGATCGGGAGGCCGGAGCTAGGGTTGAAACTCCTTGGGGGTGCTGTGAGTCGTGATACAGGTTTCATAGTAATTTGGCAATGAAAAGGGAATCTCAGGCTGTGGAACTAATGGGGTGCCTCCCACTCCTACGAGACCCTCAATGCGTTCTACTCCACTCATGTATGAGAGATGGGAAATTACTATTCAGCCTTAGAACGTGCCAACCTATGTATGTAGGGAAAGCTGTCTTTGTGTTTGACAAACGGCTTCGGAAAGCAATAGAGGATATTGTAGGTTTCTGGAGGGCATTTTTTAGGGATCTTCAGTGGAGACTAGCATCCCTTCCAACTTGTTTTGGGGGGCTCAATTTATGCTCCGCTGAAAATGTTTTGACATATGCTTTTATGGCCTCTAGGGCACAATCGTGGGTTTTGTAGGACCATTCTTTGGGGATGTAGCTTGGATGGGTTAGTGTAAGGCCTCAATCCTAGGAAACCCCACAGTTGGTCATTCATAGCATCATCCATATTAAGACACATTAAAATATATTAAAATAAGAAAACATCACAGCAAAATAATTTAACAAAAACCATTTCATGCAATTGTGATAACTTTTGCCAAGAAATACATCGTTTTATAGGGTTCAAATTTAACATTTGTGTTGTATTACAAGACAAAACATCATTGCATAAGTACGGGTGCCGGTCTTTATTAGCCAAGTAACTCCAGTCTTATGCCATCCCTAGCAACTTCATTACCTGCTAACTGATATGCATACAAAGTCAATATTGCTGAGTGAGTTCTAGTTTTATTAATATATAAAAATATACATGTTGTAAACTTCCTTTGGTGATCATCCATCATCATACATCATCATTGCTTAAGGCATTCATTTTCTTTCTTTCTTTCTTTACCTTTCTCTTTTATTAACTAGGATTGCACAAAGCAAGAGCCTACATTATTGGTTGGAAACAAATGTCGAACCCCTGCCAGTACACTTTTATCATGGTAGCTAACCCCTGACAGTTGACCCATACTGCTAGGCACCAAGCCTGCTCATGAATACAGGTCCCGTTCATTCATTCATTGGTCAATCACAAGGATTAGACCCTAGATGTGCTTCCTCATAGGTTGAAACAACAGTACATCAGTTGAGCTAACGACAACAAGTTCGTGCACCTCCATTCATTTTCTTGCAAGGCTTTTCATTCATCATAAGGGCCCGAGGGTAACATATATTAGGTTCCACTGTCTTCTTTTATTCCTTTATGTACACTTGATTAAGAATAATACTTTTAAAGTATCCATTGTCTTAATAATCACATAACATGAAATATACATAATATTATTCATACAGCAGCCAAAAGAAAGAATATAACATTAAAACATTAAACAAATATATCATCCATTAAAACTTAAGTACTAATCACTTTAAACTCTATCGCAACCTAAGTGTTTACAGCGTATGAATAAGGTATGCAGCGGATGACTTAAATACTAAGTGTCCACAGCAGACGGCCAAAATCCACAGCGGACGACCAAAGTCCACAGCGGATGAATAAAACACTAAGTATGTCCGCAACGGATGATTTAAACATTTTAAGTGTCTATAGCGGACAGCCGTAGTTCACAACAGACAGTCTAAAATACTTAAAGGCTCCATAACGGTCAGTTAATGTCCACAGCAGACAACGTATAACCATCTAAGTGTTCACAGCGGACATAAAAAGCCCACAGCGGATAGTCACTTAAACACTTATAACCTACTTATGCAAATTCTAGTCCTATACAACATTTAAAATGTATTCTTAGCATAGATATATCAGATTCACACTTAGAACATCATAAACAACCATTAACATCATAAAAATCTAATAAAACACATACATTTTCGTAAAAAGTCATTTTAACAGTGGAAAACATAATTATCCAGTAACATCATTTTTCAGTACACATATCAGCCCTAACAAGTAGAAAACAAGTAAAAGAAGGATCTAGAACTCAGCTTAACCAGCTTTTGAGCGAACCACAACAAACCTTAGAGCAAACATGGAGTTCTAAAACCTAAACACACGTAAAGAAGTAACTAAACACATATAAACACATAGAAATCGGTCCAAAAGCTTAAACTCGACAAGAACCGAGAAGAAAACCCTTAATATCTTACCTCTTGAAGAACTTTTCACTTTCTCTGTCTAGAACTGGATGGAGCTTCTTTCTCTCACTAGCCGTGAGTTGAGTTCAAGGGAGAGAAGTATGGGCGGCCATTTCTTTTTTTAAGCCCTATTATGGGCCGGTTTTGGCCTTTGTACACTTTTACCCCTTGCATTTTAAAATAATATCCCATTTGCTCTTTTATTTTTCGTTTCTTTTCCTTTTGAAGTTTTCAGGTGTTACAGTTAGATTCTGATTTTGGGTGTGCGTTGGACCGCGTGCACAAATCTCTTCCTATTAGCGGGTTCTTTAAAAATGACACCACCCCCTAAAGCCCGACATGTTTTGGCAAGTATACTTTTTGGTAGGATTGTTTTGGGCTCAGGATTTTTTGACCGCCATCCCATGAAGGACTGGGGCAAGCATATGTCATCTATGGAGTATCAGGCTATCCTTAAGTATCGGTTAATGATTCCCTTGTTTTCGATTGATGAGCCTTGTCCAGTTTGCCGCAAAGTTTGTTTGGATGCTTTTGTTGACTATGCGGTTCTTGCAAGGAGTTTCCTGGTTTTAAATACAGGCATGATTTGGTTAGGGATGTCCATTGCGATGTCCTTAAGCATGCATGATTTTCAGCTAAAAAAGAGGCTCCCGTGAACTTTCTTATAGATCCGCGAGAGGGGAGGTCTACTCTATGACCAGCTGACGTTCTTGTATTTGGGTGGGCAGGGGGGACACACGCTTGTGTGGATCTTACCGGGGTATCTCCTTTGGTTGGGCTCAGGGATAATGGGTTTGTTGCGGAACACGAAGTGTTGAAAGCGGAATCATGCAAGGTCGCTAAACATGAGAAAGCTTGTCTTGAGAATCAATATGTTTTTATTCCATTTGCCTTTGATACCTTGGGTTTCCTAGACCCGGAGGCCGTGAACTTCCTGAATCGGGTTCAACGAGTCATCCATAGCAATATTTCGACCTCTAAGGGCCAAGGTTTTGTTTTTAGTAGGCTAGGTTTCGCTATTCAAAAAGGGGTTGCCGCGCAACTTGTTGCTCGTTTACCTGCCTCTTTATTGTAAGTATTTGATATAAACAATATATGAAAACTTAGTAAAATAAGGGAGTATGTACTTTTTATTTATTTTACTTATAATTTGATTTATTTGAATCAACCCTAATATTATTTATTCAAATCTATTAAAAATTCAGCACGAATTAGAATTAGGGTATGGTTATACTAAAAAATATGTTTAATCTTAAAAGCCTAAGAAGGATTGTGAGCTTGGCATGTATTCTTCTATTGTATTAAAAAGAAAGGCATTTTGGTAATTATATCAAATATGTCAGCTTATTGTGTCTTATGCATTTATTGTGTTAAATATCAGCTCATTGTATCATATATTTTAGATCATTTGTTATGTGTATTAATTATTGTGTTTTACGTTTTAGATCATTTTATGTTATTTTTGTCATTGTTTTTATAGATTATAAGCTGGTTATCTATCATTCTGGTTTACAATTAGAAGACACAATAATATACTTTCAACAATATGGTTTTCAAAACTCATACTGTTGAATATAATATAATGTGTTATTTTTATTTTTTTAATAGATTATATAAACTTGTTATTATTCATTGTGTTTTACCATTAGAAGTAAACAATGATGTTATTTCAATAATGTATTTTTCAAAACTCATATTATTCAAGATAACACAATGAGACATTGTGTTATTTTATTATTGTTTTTAATTATTAGTTAATTTTGTTATTTATTATTATTTTATATATTAGAGATACACAATAATTTTATTCCATCATTATATTTTTAAAATTTATCATTTTAGAAAAAACATAATAGTATTCAAAATTAATACAATAACCAACGAAAGATATAATAAACGCAGTAAAGACACAATGACGAGATATGAGCTTAAAAACATCAAATTTTTTTATCTTTTTATATAACAATATTGTACTCGTTTTAAAGATAAAAAAAACACTCGTTTTTATGGTGTAATCTTAATAAAAAGATAATGATATATATAAAAGTCATGAATGTTTAAAAAAT
>JACCIY010001586.1:40000-48745 GCA_025506505.1 Flaveria sonorensis
TTAGATGTATTAATTCAATTAAACAACAAGTAATTAAAGATCTAAATTGATATACAATGCTTGCTGGTATATAAACAGGTTGCAAGTTGCAGTACGCATCAAACAATCTTCGCAGGTACATAATAAGTTTTAATTTATATGTATATATGTTTATGATTTTTTTTCAACTTGCAGGTAGAATATCAAACAACAGACAAAAGTAGCAATAAAAGTTGTATATCATTAAACTATTACAATACAACTCAGATAAAATAAGCATCTAAATCAATAGTTTGCATATAATTAAACTATCTAAAGTAATATATAGCGAAATGAACGAAAACTTGACAATTACACATAACTAAACAATTACAATACTACTTAGATAAAGTAAGCATCTAAAACAACCTGTTTGTATATGAGTAAGTGGAAAGTCAAAGAAGGTGTTTTATTGATGTTCATAGTAAGGTAAAATGATACAACACAACAAAAAACTACAATAATTTAAACTAAATGTTACATCATAGTATACAGATACAAACAATGAGTTAAAAAGAATATAAAATTTGACTCTTCAGTTAATCTGCATAACATTTCATACATACCTCATTAAAACATTGTGTGAACTGTATAGATAGTTGTACTTAATGATATATATATATATATATATATATATATATATATATATATATATATATATATGAACTAATTTTATGCATAATTAAAACTAACCAGCATATAGTCAACCTGTAGTATATGATCAACAGATGTGTTAATTAAAATAATAAAATATTATTAGCAGATAGATTTAGATACAAAATTATTATAAACAACAATGTATTGATTCAATTAAACAAAAAAGTAAGTAATTGAAGAAAACTTGAAGAAACCGAAGCCAAAATAATAACGTTGATGAAGTCTGTCGAAGACGCTATCATCAGAGTTTATAAAGATAAATTGTGAGTGTTCCAAACAGATACCATTTTTTAAAGATTTTTAAGGATGATTTTTTAACAAAATAAAATTATTTTTAAGAAACAGTTAAAAAATAATTTCATCAACGAAAGTTTAAAAAGATATTATTGTTGTTTTACTTGAAATATTTACATATTTAATTTAATCATATTTTATATGAAAATATTGTTTTATATTTTTTAAAATTTTATACAAACTATTTGATATTTTATTTATTCAATTTGTATGTTACAAATCGGATATGATTTCATTTCTAAAGAAAGATACCCATGAATTCCTTCGAATTGAAGAGGTTCGATGAAGAAATCTAGTAATTTTTGTCACGATTCGAAAAAAACCGAGCATTTTATGGATTTGAAAGTGATCTGCAGTTTTTGTAGATGATTATTTAAAGAAAGAAGAATCATCGAGTTAGATTTTATTTCTAAAAAAAGATGCACTCTAATTTAGGATTAAATTTACAAAATTTCTCCAAATGTCTCTAAATGAATCTAGACTAACATTAAGAACAGATACATATTTAGGCGGGAATTAAAAAAAATAAAGTCTTAAGAGAATACCACGTGTCACTAAAGTTATTGTTTTATTAATAAGTATAGATGATTTAATTATGTAGATAGTCCCTGTAGTTTGGTGAAATTAACAGGTTTAGATGTTAACTTTTGTGAGTAACAAGTTTTTAGTTTTATGCTTTTAATTTCATAATGAGTTTGGGTATATGACTAACTTTCATTAACTTTTTGTAACATTCAGGTAAAATTCCCATAGTACCCTTTTAAAAATAAATGGATCGTTTATGTAATTAACTCCATTTTAGTTAGAGCTACCATTTGTGAATTTTACGCAGAGAGAGAGAGACCATTTGTGGGATGCACATGATCAACCGGCCACCACCACCGGTGTAACTATCTGAAACTACCACACCATCTTCGCTTAAAATCGTCCCAAACACCACACCAATACTGGCCGAACTTGAACAACTAGCCACCACCACAGTCGACAGCCACCCCCGCACCACCGCCAATAACACCCTCGTTCTCCCACAACCCAACTTTCCACCACCACCGTTATGTCATCTCCCCGTCCTTTTGCCGCTGCCAATGACACTACTTGAAATCATTAAGACCTTCGTCGAACCATCACTTAAACTAACCCCCTTGTCCACCACTGCTAACAACCACCCTTATCATCTTCTCTTCTCCTTCTTAGTTTAACTATTACAAAACCCCCATTACATAAACCTAGATATGAAAAACGCTTTATTGTGCTTGTTATGAATTAAGAACAACAAGGAATTGACAACAAAGAATCAACAATGAAATCGACTTAGAATTCAATTATGGATTATGCAATTACAAAGAAATTGGAAAGAAGAATACTACCCCCTTCCTTTCTAACTAATTAACAAAACCTTTTATCCTCAATCTAAGGTTAACAGCAATTAACAAACTAATTCCGACTTACACACTCACTACCCTTCAACTATTACACATGACAGAATTAGTCGATGTACTTACAAAGAATATCAATGAACAATGACATTAACTTCTACGGTTGAACAATGCATTGTTAACTTCGTTAACAATATTAACTAACAATCTCACCTTGAAATCACATAGAGCAATACTTCAATCCACTCCCAAAGAATCCAAACAAATTGAAACTTTGATCCGGGTAAAGTCTTTATGAACACATTGGCAGCATTTAGCTAAGTATGAATTTGTGACACTTCGACCTCTTTAGAACTAATCACCTCTCGGATAAAATGATACTTCACCCTTATATGCTTTGTCCTTTCGTGAAAAATACTATTCTTAGTTAGCTGAATAGTCCTTTTATTATCAATATACAATTGTACCAACATTAAAACCCAAATCAATGACAAATCGTTTTAACCAAAGTGCCTCTTTGATAGCCTTAGTGAGAACAATATACTTAGATTCAGTATAGATAATGCTACTACAGGTTGTAATTTGGCCTTCCAGCTGACTAGATTCCTAAAGACCTTGAATGCAAACCTATAATAGACCTTCCCCTATCCAGGTCCTCCATATAATCAAGTCAACATACCCAGTAATCATCTATTCTTTATTAGAATGAACTCCATACATCAAACCATAATCTCTTGTTCCATTAAGATATCTCATCAACCACTTGACTGCATTCTAGTGATCCTTGCTAGGATTGGCTAAGTATGTACTCACCACACTTACCCTACAGCCAATATTAGGCCTGCTACACACCATTAGATACATAAGGCTTCTATAGCATTTGCATATGGAACCTTAGACATGTATCTAATCTCCTTATCAGTACTTAGGCCGTTATTAATTGACAACTTGAAATGTTGAGCAAAAGGTATACTCACTGTCTTACACTCATCCATCTCAAACTTCTTCAACACCTTTCTCAAATAAGCACTCTGAGAAATCTTCAACTGCTTGACCCTTCTATCCCTAGTAATTTCCATAACAAAGATCATCCTAGCCTCCCTAAGCTGTTTCATTTTAAATTCACTCATTAAAAGTATCTTTGTAGCTTTATTGTCTCTTTTATCTTTACATGCTATAAGCATGCATCCATATATAGGAGTAGATAAACAAACTGATGCCTTTGATATTCCTTGAGATAAACACAACTATCATAATCACTTCTGACAAAGCCATAAGCTCATATAGTCATCAAATCTCCTATACAATTGTCCAGGTGACTGTTTGAGACCATAGAGAGATCTTTTAATCAAACACACTTTATATTCACTTCCCTTGACTCCAAAACCTTTAGGATGGGCCATGAAGATCTGTTCATCTAAATACCCACGTAGGAATATTGTTTTTACATCTAATTGCTCAAGCTTTAAGTCTTGACATGCTACTATAGACAGCACCATTCGGATTGATGTATGTTTCACCACAGGAGAAAATATTTCAGTGTAATCCATTCCTTCCTTTTGAGTAAAGCCTTTGGCCACCAATCTTGCCTTAAACCTAGGTGGATCCTCAAGAGTAGCCTCTTCCTTTACCTTGTATAACCATTGCATGCAACTAACTTGTGACCAGCGAGCTTAGTTGCTAACTCCCAAGTCTTCTTCTTGTATATAGACTCGATCTCCTCTTCCATGGATTTGATCCAATTTGTCTTCTCATTATAACTAACAGCCTCTTCAAATGTAAGTGGTTCCAATACAACATCTTGTTCGGCTATCATAAAGTCCATAACGGACAAATCATCACCATCACCGAACCTTAATAGACGCTAAAGATTTCTTCTGGGCCTATCCTTAGCCAAGCTATCCTCAGGCACTTGTTTAATAGGTGAATCACTAATCACCTTTTCTTCATGGTGTTGTAGCTCCGCCTCAACTTCAGCCTCCCTAGTACTTTTCTAGTGCTGAGTATCATGAACGGTTCCATTCTTAAGATCCTTATACATCAAATTCTCATTGAAAGTGCCATCTCTACTTAGGATCACCTTAGCATTATTAACTCTTTATAGCCTATTAAACTCATTCTGGGTAATCCAAGAACACACACTGTTGAGCCCTTGGCTCTAATTTTCCCTGATTAAAGTGTGCATATGCTAAGGACCTAAATACCTTTAGATTATTCTTGTTCAACCTTTCCCCTAACAAAACCTCCATAGGTGTCTTTTTTCCCAAGGCTGCAGTTGGTGATCTATTAACCAAATATGCTACAGTGATAATAGCTTCTGCCTAGAATGATTTGGGTCTAAACAAGCCAGCAAACACCTAACCTTATCTAGGAAAGTTCTATTCATTCTTTCCACCAAACCATTTTGTTGAGAGTACCAGGTACATTAAGGTGTCTTGCAATGCCATGTTCTCTGCAACACTTATTAAACTCTCCACTATGAAACTCCAACCCATTGTCAGTCTTTAATTTCTTCACATTCATGTCAATCTATTTTTCCACTAGTATCTTCCATTCCCTAAACTTATCAAAGGCCTCTAACTTCTTTTTCAACACATAAATCCATACTCTTCTTGAAAAATCATCTATGATTGATAGGAAGTAATTAGCACCACCTAATAACATGTGCTTAGTAGGACCCAGAGGTCTGAGTGAACATAATCTAATAAACCTTTTGTCTTATGGGCACTCATGGTAAACTTCACTTTATGTGACTTACCATGAATACAATGCTCACAGGGCCCAATATCACAAGAAGTTATAACTACCAACACACCTTGTTTATTTAGCTCTATTAACCCCTGTTGGGTAATATGTCCTAGTCTCTTATGCTATAGAATTGCAGATTCACTGGTAGTAGTGGCTAGTGACACATCATCACATCCAAAGTATATATATTGTTATCTCTTCTGGTTATAGATAACATAACTAATGAGCTTTTAATGATCCTGGCCTTTCCATTCTTGAGACACACTTGACACCCTGCCTTTTCAAAGTGCCCATTGACAATAGGCTTCTCTTCAACTCAGTACATATCTCACATCCTGTAACTTTAGCTCAGTACCATTATTTATTTGAACATCATTGATCCTATCATAAGTATTTCACAATCTCTATTATCTCCTAGTTTCACTGAGCCTACTCTTTCAAGTTTGAGATTAGATAAGGCCTCTTTAACTGGAGTCATGTGAAATGAGCAGCCAGAATCCAACACCCAACCTTGGTTTCTATCAGCCTTGATAGCCATCAACACATCTGCACTATCATATCCATCTGAAGTTTCATCTGACTAAGTGCAGTTAATTACTTGAGTTCTTTGGCATATTTGATTCAGACTGCTTCTTCTTCCACTTAATACAGTCTTTCTTTAGGTGTTTTTTTAAGTGACACGCATAACACCTTCTTTTAAACTTTGACTTGGTTCAGGACTGGCTTCTTGACTTATTGTTCTTGTGATCCCTCTAATCTGATCTTCCTCTAACAAAGAGGCCATCTCCACTTTCTTCTTTAAGATCAGACCTTTTCTTCAACTCCCATGAGTTTAACGCGGCTAATACCTCCTCCATAGATAATGATTCTTTCCCATACAACACGTATCAACAAATGTTCATAGTGTTGAGGCATTGAGGTCAAGAATACTATTGTTTGATCTTCCTCGTCTAACTTAATCTCTATATTCTCTAAATCCAGTATGAGTTATTGAGTTCATTGATATGGTCTTCAATAGACTTATCGGTGCTCAGATGAAAGGTATAAAGTTGCTTTCTTTATATACAAACGATTGGCTAAGCTCTTAGTCATATACAATGACTCCAACTTAGTCCAGATCCCTGCCGTCAAAATTTCCTTTGTCACTTCTCAAAGAACTCGATTACCTACACTCAGGATGATGGCACTATGAGCCTTCACCCCCATTTCCTTCCACTTATCAGCAATATCTTTTCGTTCTCCATCAGTTGCACCATTAAAGATCTTTGCCTCCGTACCGGCTAATGCGTCGGCCAATCCTTGGTGAACTAACATAGCCCTCATCTTTACCCTCCACAGACTGAAATCATTCTTGCCATCAATTTTTTGATCTTGAACTTTACAACTTGTTATGAATTAAGAACAACAAGGAATTGACAACAAAGAATCAACAAACGAATCAACTTAGAATTCAATCGTGGATTATGCAATTACAAAGAAATTGGAAAGAAGAATACTACCCCCTTCCTTTCTAACTGATTAACCAAACCTTTTATCCCTCAATCTAAGGTTAACAACAATTAATAAACTATTAATGAACTAATTCTTACTTACAAACTCACCACCCTTCAACTATTACATATGACATAAATAGTCCTTGTACTTACAAAGAATATCATGAACAATGATATTAACTTCTACGGTTGACCATGCAACGTTGACTTCATTAACAATATTAACTAACAGTGGTCGAAAAAGAGGGGGTGGGAGAATTTGACCGGAAAGAGGAGGGGCGCTACAAGGGAAAGAGTTAGCGGATCGTGAGGGGGTTGTCGTCGATGATGAAAATATGAATCAGAAGATACCGACAATGATTTTTTACACCCAAATTGATCGATTTTACTATGTTTCCCTTCACAACCTAATTTTTTGAAGGTTGGGTTTTGATTTTGAGAGGTGGTGACGCTATAGGTGGTGTCATTAGGTGTTGGTTAATCGGACGGCCGGTGGGGTAGGACGAAGAAGAAGGGAGGTAGGTAGTGGTTGTTTTGTCTTTTTATTTAATTTTTTTTTGTTGTAAAATGACATAAGTAGCCCCTCAAGTTTAAGGTTGTGAGTAAGTTACAAAAATAGTATATTAAAAGGTATTTTGGTCCTTTCACCCTAATTTAACAGAAAAGTAAACGCAAGTTAGTCTTAATACCCAAGCTCATTATAAAATTAAAAGTATAAATCCCAACTTGTTACTCAGAAAAACTAGTATCTAAACCTGTTATTTTCACCAAAACATATGTGTCATTTTCACCAAAACACAGGAACTATCTATGTAAAAAACTCTAAAAATATAATATACTTTACATTTGTCATGGAGTTAAATTTGTATTATTCCAGATCATGTGGTTAAAATATATTTTATTATACAGTTTTTGTTTTCTTTTTCTAAAAAACCGAAAGTGAACTGAAAGGGTATATTTGGAAAACTAGCTCGTAGCTTCGTTTTGTTACCTGTGTATACTTTGGCTAAATATATTTTCTTAATACTGGTTATTTGTTTTATTGAATGATTCATATACGTTTTTGTACAGGTCCTGAGGCTTTGTCTTTTTTTTCTTTTTTTTCGTACGGCTTTGAAACAACTCTAAATACCGAATGAGTTTTGAAACAACTCTTTTACCGACGGCGTTTATATATATATATATATATATATATATATATATATATATATATATATATATATATATATATATATATATATATATATATATATATATATTATATAGGGGAGGGTTCCAATGAAACCGCATTATAATTGAAAACCAAACCGCTTTATAGCTTTTGATTTTTTGATCTATGGTTAAGATTGTATTGTGGCATGATTGTAATTAAATGATGTTTAAAGGATTTAATTAAAATGTTACGAGGGTATAATAAGTAGAACACATAATTATATGGAAACCCCCTTTTAATTAACAAAATCCCTAAAATCACTCATTTTCTCTCTACTCTCTTTCTCTCTCTCGACTTATAGAAAAGAATCTTTCATTTTCTCTAGGAGAATTATTCTATGAATATTTTTTAAAGTTTAAAACACCAAATCATGCTAATTTTGGATATTGGATTAATTGAAATAAATTGAGTAAGAACCCAAACACATATATGTAACCACGTTAACAAGAGTTAATTTCAATATGTAACATTTTGTTACGTATATATAATAATATTTTATGTATATGAAACACTATGTTACGTATATGTAACTCAATCAAATTTCATTTTCACCATCAAAACCAATCTTACTTTTGACCATTTAAGCCACGTTCATTAATTTTGGTACATATATACACACATTGTAATTCACGTATATGTAAGTCTAAACACATATAGGAAGTACAAAACATTTTATTGAACTCGAAAATCTACACATATATAGATATGGTTATCTATGAATATATAAATACAAATGAATATGGTTATAATCAATGCAGATACAAGTTTAATATCACCAACACATAAGAAGATGATAAATAAACAAAATTGTAATCTGTGCGTAATAATATGTTAATGTATACGTAACAGATATGTTTTTTATATGTAATATTTGTCTTACATATATGTAACATTAGTGTTCGTTTTGTTCAATTTGTTCTTCATCTTCAAACTAGACGCCTTGATA
>JACCIY010001060.1:0-42400 GCA_025506505.1 Flaveria sonorensis
AATTACGCAAGAACAAAGTGATAATTACTCAAGACGATTTTAACTCGCGTGGAAATTATCACCCAGAGAATGAATTATCACGCAAGAATACCTTTTTGCATGATAATTCCACCTTTGCGTGATAATTCCATCTCCGCGTAATTAATTCTTACACTTGCGTTATAATTCACTCGTAACATTTATTCTTGCGTGATAACTTCGTACTTTCGCACGAAAAAAAAACTCTTTGTACCTTAACTTTTTTTTTCTCTCTCTATATTACACACGCACACGTTAAGAAAGAGTTTTAGAAAAGGGGGTCCATTATTATTTGTTTCCAAAAAATTGGTCAAGAAAGATAGGCTAGCGCAACCACACAGAAAATATGACTGGTCACGGGTGGGATAATGACGCTACCATTCCTTTAATAAATGCCAAACTCACTCTGATAAAATAAAAGTACCCTTTTATAAAGCATAGTAAATACCCAAGGATTAACACATGTTTCTTTTATAGTGTTTAGTGCTACGGTATACGCCAAACATAATATACATTAGATATTTAGTATGCGTGTTTGTTTTAAAAGTTTCATCTTTAACGATTAGTCACATAACTAAAGATATTGAACATGCTGACACATGTACCGATTTGGAAATAGTTTTCATTCGTTTTATAAGCTCTTTGAAAGTCAATCGGAGAGCAGACGTTTCTTTAAGACTATTCGGTATTTTTGCATATGTTTGAAGTTAGTTACATCATAATCAAGAAGCACCATGGTGCATCATTTATAGATGTACATTAACAATAATGAGTCAAACATGTGAGTTAGACATACAGTTATAATGAATTGGGGTGTTCATATGTAGTTAGAGGTGGTTAGATGTAATGTACCCTTAGAACTAGGAAATGGTTGTTGGTCGAAAGAGAACGAGAGGTATAGAAGGCGTGACACCATGGTAGTGATGGTCACTAAGGAATGGTGCTTTTTACAAAGCACTAATAAGGAAACGGGAGTATATCTAACTCTAAATAGTTACTTTCAATTGGGCATTGACCCAATATTTATCACCATTCAATTTGAAAGTGAGACGTGAGAGGGCGGGGCATGATCAAACGAGGACTCATGATCAAATCAAACATTGATATATGGTTGGAGTAGTTAATCCTGTCCTTTTAGAATTAACTGACTAAGTTTCAAATCTGGTTAGATGACTCTTATTATTATTCTTTTCATTCTCAGGCCTTTTTAAGGCTTCTTTTTAAGGGAGTATGTTATCTATTTGTCGTTTATTAATGTTATTCTTCTGCCTGAATTAGTTTTTGGTTTTAAACCAATCATTCTAAATCAAATTTTTCATTATTTTTGGGTTGTGTTTAAACATATGCCACTTTTGTTTTATTGTTACTAGATGTACTCACTGCTATCAAATTAGTCATTTTATCTATTTATTTTTATTCAATAATGTGGAGGGGTTTATGTTTAGCATATATATTCCTACTTTTCTTCAACGTTATATGCTAAATCGGTTTGGGGTTGTGTTTCTTGCTTATTCAAGTTCAAGTCGATAGTAGCTCATTCATCGTCATGGTCTCAATCATAATTCTATTCCCTTCAGCGGCCTGAGTGATCGTTGTTGTTCACTTGCTCAACGGTTCTTGGGTGTTAACCCAAATTCTCGCCCTACTCTGTTCGACTCCCATAGTGACTACTATGAGCTTATAGGCAGGTTTGTTTTTCTTTACACTTTGAAAATGGAATTACTTATTGAGATTTGAATTATCCCGTTAATAACTAGAGGCTAGTAGGCTAATTATCTGAAGATCACTGAATCTTGCATCATTCACTATTGATAATGAGACATTTAACACTTAAAAGCTGAAACTAGAATAGATTGCTCATTAGTTCATTGTTAGTCATCATGGATTTATAAAATACACTAGTTCAAGTCTAGATTCATGTATTTCTATTTGGATTTCTTTTAGAGTTAATAAAGGGGAAAACTAAATTCTAAACTATAAATATGTTGCAAGTTTAGAAAGAACTAAATAAATAATTTCACCAAACTTATTAGGACAAAAGTTGGCCTCGTTCGAAACCCAAAATACTTCAACGAAATTACCTTCAATATCATCTAAACAAAAACTAATATTATCTTCAAAGCTTAGAATATTTTAGCGACCCGACTCAATCCGACAAAAATGTCCGATAACCACGTAAAACCCCTTTCCATAGACGAAGAAGAAAACTATAACCCTAATAAAAAGTTCATGAGTACCCTCATAAGGTAAGGTAAGGTAAGGTAAGGTTTTGTTTTATTTTTAAATCTTTTCTTTTCTATTAAAATAATAAATTTCCATGCACGTCAATGTTTTTAACATTAGTTGGTACTAAATAAAAAGTTGTAGTAAGTTTGAAACTAGATCATAACTTTATACAAATAAAACCAAATTCAAAAATTTAAACACAACTTTCATCTAAATATTTTTTCACAGTAAATCAAGTGCTCCCTCTTACATTCTCTCGCGATCCTACTCCGAGCAATGCTTCATCCTTCCTCTTCTTGCGGTAGTCTGTCATGTCATCTTCTTATCAGTAGCATTTCGCTTAGTTGATACTATCTTTAGAGTTGTTGTCTTCGTTTTAATTTATACTATAAAGGTAGCAGTCATGTTTATATATCTTTTGTAACATTTCCAACTTCATATATTTGTTTCTGCTTGCCATTAAAAAAAATCTAAATAACTTTTAAACAGAAAAAATGAAAAATGCCATGCATGTTGTTAAAGATGAAGTCATACAAGCTGGCTCATCTAAAGACTACAAGTCAACTAAGCATAGTCAACAAAGAATTAAAACAACCGCAACCACTAAATATTCTAATATTCTATCGATAATTATTGAAAGGCAAATGTATTGGGAGGTCATGTGTTCACGTCTCACTCTGAGCAAAATGCTCAGAGTTAAGCCAGTTATTTTCTCAGCAATGGGTTTCCTGTTAAGGGAGTGGGGGTGCGTCTTCATCGGTAATAGAGGTTTGAAAGAATTGGGTTTTTTTCTATTTTCAAAAGACATACAAGGGAGGGTGATAAATAGACAAATTACAAGCTTAATATGGAAAATATTACACCATAATTACGGGTCAATTTCCTCCTTGATTGTAGCTAATTAGGGGTCTAGAATATTCTAACACTCCCTCTCAAATTATGTAGTGGGATCTCCAATACCCAACTTGCACAATACTGATTCAAATGTTCTTGCTACAACTGCCTTTGTAAGAATATCTGCCAACTGATCTTCAGACCTTACGAAAGGAAGTTCCACAATGCCATTTTCAATATTCTCTTTTATAAAATGTCTATCTATTTCAACATGTTTCGTTCTATCATGTTGGACTGGGTTTTCTGAGATCTTAATTGCAGCTTCATTATCACACATCAACTGAGGTGGATGCTTTAGCGGAAAGCCAATTTCATTCATCAATTTTTCAACCAAGATCTCTGTGATCCTGATCACGAGATTTTAGTGTTAATGATCTAAGTGCTGAACCCATGATTATTGTGGAACAGTTGACTTTTTTTATGTTTTGATTCATAGGTGTTTGAAGCAAGTAGCTAATTGGAAGCAAAGAAGCAAACATAAAGTTGAAGGACTTAAGATGTAATACCAAAAGATAAAGAGGTCAAGAAAGAGACCCGGCGTATGATACTCGGGTTTGGGCGTATCATACGTCGGGCGGCGTATGAGGCGGCGTATGGTGGTGCGTATTTGACAAAAAAATAGAAAGTTGGGTGTATGGGCGGTGTATGAGGCGGCGTATCATATGCCGGTGGGCGTATGATACGCCGGTGGCCTAACAGCATCCGGATTTTTTGGATTTTCAAGTTTATTTAAACAATATCAACCCCAATTCGATCTAGAACTTCTTGGATATGAAAAGTGACGAACATTAGGTGATTTTTGGTGTTCCAAGGCTCCCTAAATCATCCACAAACATTCTCCAATTCAAGATCGAAGGCTTAATGAAGATGATGCGTGGCTAGGCTTTTCGTGATCACTTCCGGAAGTACGATTCTTGTCAAGTGAGATATTTGATATTTTGATTAGGTTTTTGTAATGGACACTAAGTGATTGAATGAAGTTTTATGTTTTGATTAATTTAAACGATTTGCTTATAATAAAGTTGTTTGCTTGATTATCAGTTTTCGGTTTCCTTGCATTGTGAGCTCATTAAGAAAAGTAGACAATTTAATATAGGTAAATTGGTAACATTGGGAACGAACGAATCTTAAAAGCTTGTTCCTTTATTATCACTTTAATCAAAAGCTAAGATCTTGAAGTATTGTTTCTTACAAACCTTAATTTAAAAGTACCAAATGTTGATCCTGTAGAATTGAAAAACCAAAAATGATTGTTTTTTATTATTTAATTAAATTCGTTATAAAGTTTGTTGCTTTTTACATTGATGTTCATTACTTCATTCAAAGTTTTAATCTTTAGTTCAATGTTTTTGTCTTTACGTTAATTGAGTTGCAATTGTTAAACACTTTCCACATATTCCTTGTGGAGATGATCTTACTTACCCTTATACAATAAAGGTAAGACCGATATAATAAATTGTTTTGATCGAGTCTCGACAACCAGATCAAAATGGCGCTGTTGCCTGGGAATTAGTGCGCAAAGTGTTATTTTTGTAATTTTTTTAGTTTTATTTTCCTTCTTTTGTTTTGTTTTGTGCGGTGCTACTCTAGGTGTTTTATGTCTTGCAGGTTGCTATCAGATTGTTAAAACTCACCATGAATCGAGTTTATTATTCATGTACTGGTTGCGGGAGTCCAGTTCACACACAAGATGATTGTCCTGAGTACTTGCAAAAGTGTGAAGATGCGAGAAGAAAATTATATATGTTGGATGTTTATTATGATGATGTACCATCATCTTATCCGTACTATGAGGCATCTTCTCCATATTATAAGGATATTATCAGTTAGATGCGAACTACAACTTTTGAGCAAGATTTGTATTACAACAATTATGAACCAGAGATGATACAAAGCTCAAGTTATAAGGAAGATCATAATGACTATCATCAAGAATACTCTCAGGCAACATACGTGGAAGTTAATAGGCATAATCAAGGAGACTCTGATGGATGCTCGAACCACTCAAATACTTCTCAATGTTATGATCAGAATCATTGTCAGTTTCCTTATCAAAAACAAGAAAATATTAATATCCAAAATGTTAAGCAATTTCAACATACTTATCAATATGAGGAGGAGGAAAAGATTGCTCGATTCAAAGTGATGTTGTCCAGTATCGATGAAAGTTTATCACAACACCAACTTTCAGATCAATAACGATTCCACTACCTTAGCATAAAATGTGATATGCTTTTGATGAAAATCTAGATTGAAGAGTCACTAGAGAAGGAGGTAATGAAGGAGGTTGTGGATCCTAATACCACACTACTTCCCTCGGTTATAGAAGAATCAGAGATTCAATCTACCACGGCTGGGGAAACAGTGGAAGAACTAGTTACAAATTGTTTGGAGCAAGATATGAAACTCATCCAAAAATCAGAAACTGAGGTAATCAAAGTTTATCCCAAACATTCTCTCGTACTTATTACTTCGACCAATAAAGTTGAGGAAGAGGATTTAAGGATGGAGAAAAGAATGGTGACATTGCATGACATTGGACACGTTATCATGAAGTGGCTTCCTAACAACTTCTCATTTTACATGCCTATAATTGGGAAGCAACTATGGAGCTGCCATGTCAACTATCGAGCATTTGTTGGGAACTCGGTAGGCAAATGTGGGCTTCGACCACCTTAGTGGTGACAGTATAGTCTAGCTGAAGACTTTAAACTTAGCGCTAATGGGAGGCAACCCACGAACTTTATGGGTGTGTTCACTAGAAACCCTCACGTGACTACAACTCGTCCACTCGGGTCTACAGAGGGGTTTAAAGGCTTGCTGCATACGCTAAATGCAACCGTGATTCCTATGAAAGTGAGTTTTAATTCTTCTATTAGTTTGTGTGTTTTTGTTTTCTTTTGATAGTCAATCATGAGACACAAGCACTCAATTGTGGGGAGGCACAAGCTGGGTGATGAAGGTTTCGATAATGATTGCGATCAGGTCCATGTGTTCTTTCCACTACTTTGATTTTGAACAATATTCTTTTCAATCCTTTATTGAAATTGATTGATAATATGTTAGGATATGGCATACTAGTCTTCATTCGCAATGAATTGTCTTGTTTAGCAATAATAGGAATTAAATTAATAATCTACTCCCCTATGTAATGAAAATACCAATTTTGACTACCATACATTGAGGACAATGTATCTCAAGTGTGGGGATAAGGGAAGAATTGGAAAAAAAAATTTAAACATTTTTGAAAAATAAATCTTCTAATAAGCTTATTGTGGATGATACCTAATTTTTTTTCATACATGACTAATTATTACTTGTTTGTATATGTATAGATCCATTGGCATGCTTGTTTGAATTGTAGGAAAACATTCCCAACATGAGTTTTTACAAAAAAGATTAGGTAGAATTCTTAGGAGGCGTAACGAACCGATTGTAGATGATATATGTGCTTCATATTAGGAATGAACCATTTGCTTGAACCTTTTTCTTTAAATTCCATACCTTGATAATTTTCCTTTAGACACCATGTTGAGCCCCAACTTGTCGTTTGAATAACCCAACACAATAAGGCTACAAAGTCTTAGCCTTTTTATGAAACCATGGGTGATGAAGTGCAATCCATGACTTGTCTAGAAGCATCTTTTAAGTATTAGTGAAATAATAGTATTGTGGTTTAAATTTGGTTATATAGATATATATGTGAAAAAAAAAGAAAAAGAAAAAAAAAAGCTAAATATGAGATCAAAATGACCAAAATATACAACAATAAAAATAGTGTGGGAAATAAGTAACATTATTGTAACTAGATGATAGAGATTGATAAACAAGACGTCTAGCATGTTAAAATGGATTTCATTCACCATTAGCCACTCCTAAATCCCTATCTTACCCAACCTTAAACCTTAGCCCAACATTACAACCCAGGAAAAACCTCTTGATTTATGTGTTATATTGTGTTAATTGATGGCGATACGATTAATATACGAGCTTATGATGAAAATGTACATTTTTTGGTTGAGAGTTCTAGATATACTAGTATATAATCACTAGTCTACAAAACAAACTGAGAGGAGTGTTCCTTGTGAATGTTGAAGGAAAAGGTGAACTTATGCCAACTAAGGTGATTCTAAGTTTAAAACATAAGTGGTATTACATGTTGGGTTGTGAATCTTACATGATGAAAGTTTAAAACTAAGTATGCCTTGGACCTTGACTTATACAAAGTTGTGATAATTTAGCATGTTTGAATAATTAATGTGAATTGTGCAAGTAAGTTTGTTTAAGAATAAACAAAAGGTTAAGTGTGGGGATGTGATCACCAGTCAATATTTTAGTGTTTAATTGATCTAAATGCTTGATTTTACCTTATGATTATTGTGGAACAAGTTGACTTTGTTTATATTTTGATTCATAGATGTTTGGAGCTTAAATTAGCTTAATTGGAAGCAAAATACTTAAGATGTAAATACCAAAAGAAGGGAAAAAAGAGGTCAAGAAAGAGACCCGACATATGATACTCCGAGTTTGGGCGTATCATACGTCAGGCGGCGTATGAGGCGGCGTATTGGTGGGTGTATTTGACGAAAGAAACAGAAAGTTAGGCGTATGGGCGGCGTATGAGGTGGCGTATCATATGCCGGTGGGCGTATGATACGCCGGTGGCCTAACAGCATCCGGAACTTTTGGATTTTCAAGTTTATTTAAACAAAATCAACCCCAATTCGATCTAGAACTTCTTGGAGACGAAAACTGACGAACTTTAGGTGATTTTTGATGTTCCAAGGCTCCCTAAATCATCCACATTCATTCTCCAATTCAAGATCTAAGGCTTAATGAAGATGATGCGTGGCTAGGCTTTTCGTGATTACTTCCGGAAGTACGATTCTCGTCAAGTGAGATATTTGGTATGTTTTGATTAGGTTTTTGTAATGAACATTGAGTGATTGAATGAAGTTTTATGTTTTAATTAATTTAAACAATTTGCTTATAAATAAAGTTGTTTGCTTGATTATCAGTTTTCGGTTTCCTTGCATCATGAGCCCATTAAGAAAAGAGGACAATTTGATATAGGTAAATTGGTAACATTATGAACGAACGAATCTTAAAAGCTTGTTCCTTTATTATCACTTTAATCAAAAGCTAAGATCTTGAAGTATTGTTTCTTACAAACCCTAATTTAAAAGTACCAATTGTTGATCTTGTGGAATTGCAAAACCCGGAAGTGATTGTTTTTCATTATTTAATTAAATTTGTTATAAAGTTTGTTTCTTTTTACATTGATGTTCATTACTTCATTCAAAGTTTTAATCTTTAGTTCAAAATTTTTGTCTTTACGTTAATTGAGTTGCAATTGTTAAACACTTTCCACATATTCCCTGTGGAGACAACCTTACTTACTCTTACACAATAAAGGTAGCTAAGATCAATATAATAAATTGTTTTTGATTGAGTCTTGACAACCAGATCAGATACCTTTTACGATGCCTTGAATTCCGATTCTGCACTTGACAAATACACTACGTTTTGTTTCTTGCTTCTCCATATGACCAGGTTCCCTCCGAGTAACGTAAAAAATCTTGCATTAGATCTTCTGTCATCCGGATTTCCACCCCAATCAGCATCAGTAAAAGCTTCAACATTGAAGTGTCTATTTTTCTGAACACTATACCTCTTCCTGGAGTACCTTTAAGATATCGTATTATCCTCATAACTGCTTCCATATGCTCTGATTGAGGTTGTTGCATAAATTGACTTACTACCCCAACAACATAGGTAATATCAGGTCTAGTATGGGCCAAGTAAATTAGCTTCCCCACCAGTCTTTGGTACCTCTCATGATCTGCTAACTCAGCTCCTTACCATCATTGGAGTGTCATTCAGTTTGCAATCCACCATACGTGTTTCAGTCAACAAGTCTAATATATATTTTTGTTGAGAAATGAAAATTCCTCCTTTTGATCGAATAACTTCAATACCTAAAAAATAATTTAGTCCTCCAAGATCCTTCATTTTGAACTCTGTAAAGAGATTCTTTTAAAGTGAAGCAATTTCTTCTTTATCAATCCCTGTTATGATCATATCATCAACATATATTATAAGACAAGTAATTAAATCTTCTCTTTTTTTAGGAATAGAGTATGGTCGGCATTACTCTGTTTGTACCCGTATCACTTCATAGCCATCGTAAACCTCCCAAACCATGCACATGGAGATTGTTTGAGCCCATATAAAGCCATTTTGATTCTACATACTTCATTTTCTTGAAACTCATTCGAGAACCCAGGTGGTGATTCCATGTATACCTCTTCTTTTAGGTCTTCATGTAAAAAAGCATTCGTGACATCAAACTGATGAAGTGGCTAATCTTTGTTTGCCGCTACCGAAAACAATACCTTGATGGTATCAATTTTAGCAAACGGTGAAAAAGTTTTCGAGTAGTCAATGCCATATGTCTATATATATCCCTTAGCTACCAATCTTGCTTTATGCCGTTCAATAGTCCCATCAGCTTTATACTTGATAGTAAACACCCATTTGCAACCAATCGGTTTCTTTCCTACCAGTAACACACATCTCTCCCATGTGCCACTTTTTTTAAGAGCTTCCATTTCTATATCTGTTGCCTCTTGCCATTCAATCTTCTTACTTGCTTCTTAAGCTGTTTTGGGATATTTCTGAAAGAAGGGTGGTAGAGAAAGCCTTTTCTACCTTAGCAACACTCTCCCTATCTGCATTAACAGGGTACCTTGAAGCTTGAGACACATGCTCTGGAGAATATCGATCAGGTGGCACACCTCTATTTTTTCTTAGAGGTAGAACACGAGTTTGTGGTTCTTCTGGCTCTGGTTCTGGAACTTAACTGTCATCATGACTAGTGATATTATTCAAATCATGGGAGAGAATATCAGGTTGTGACTTGTTTACCTCTTGTTGGACATCATCCGAAGTAGATTCATTGGTTGTGCGTACAGGTTCGTTAGCCTCTTCTGTGTTGATTGTGAGAGACTTGATGGCTCCATCTACTGGCTCTGTTGGAATAGCTTCAGAACAACTTAGAGTACTTAACCAATCTAGTGATTCCCTAACTCTCTCCTCCTGAACGCTAGATTGGTTATTGAAATAAAATTCAGACTCCAAGAAGTCGTAATCCATGGTGACATGAATGCGATGAGTGATAGGATTGTAACAAAGATATCCCTTTTGATGAGTTGCATATCCTACAAACACACATTTTTTTTTGCGCATGGATCAAACTTGTTCCTATTGATTTTAGGAATGTGAACAAACACAGTGCATCCAAAGACACGTGGTGGTAGGGTTAGAATAGAAGGAATAGTGACTTGACTTGCTAGAGATTGTAAGGGAGTTTTATGTTCTAGAATTTGAGTAGGGAGATGATTGAGTAGATACACTGATGTAGCTACCGCTTCAGGCCAAAGAGATTTAGGAACTTAAGATTCAATCAACATAGCACGACTTTTCTTAAGTAAAATTTGATTTTTTCATTCAACAACGCCATTTTGTTGAGGTGTGTTGGGACATGTAGTTTGATGAACAATACCATGTTCTTGAACGAAAGTTTGCATAGACTGATTTACAAATTCTCCACCATTATCAGAGCGAAGAATTTGTATTTTCCTATTGAACTGGGTTTGAATCATTTTATAAAACATAAAGAATTTCAGGAACCTCTGATTTATGTTTCATAAAATATATCCAAGTCATTAGAGAAAAATCATCAACAAATAACACAAAATATTGAAATCAACTTTATTAGAATTTGATGCCGGACCCCAAACATCCGAATGTATCAATGAGAACACTGATTTAACCCTAGTATTACTTTGGTCAAAAGAAACTCTATGATTTTTAGCAAGTACACAAGTTTCACACTTCATATGAGTGGATTTATTCAAAAAAAGACTCGGAAATAATGTCTTAAGATACCCAAATGATGGATGACTAAGACGACGATGTCATAACCAAAGTTGTCTATCAGCCGTTCCATGAGCAAGCATGGCATGTCCCTCGTGAATCACCTCATCACATAGTAAAGACCTCCTTGTTCAGTACCACACCCAAATATCTCCTTCGTAAGAATGTCCTGCAGAATGCAAAATGTTGGATACATTAGTACCATATAATTAATTCTTTTGTCACATGACAAACAGATAACAACTTTGAAGATAAGGTCGGAATGTAAAGACATTTATTTAGCTTCATTTTCTTAGAGAATTCAATTGAACCCCTTCCTTTGACCTCAACTCCTTCTCCACTAGCTGTTTCGATATAAGCTTTAGAAGAAGGTGGCATGTTTAAAAAATCTTTACAATCATATGTCATGGTGTCTGTGGACCCACAATCAAAAATCTATTCTGTTAATTTTTTGGAACTAGCAACAGAGGAGGAGCAAGCTTGATAGACTTTAGATTTTGGATTAATGTTACCAGGAGTGTCCTGTTTGTCATACTCAAAACAATAGGGATTAAAATATTTAGGATTAATAATTGAAGGGCTTGGAGTGTAATTCCCACCAAACCCTTTACCTATTACGTTTCCTTGATTCAACCCCACAACCACATCCCCAAAACCCATCGATTCTCCCTGCTGCTCCGATGATGTCGGTTCATCACCGGTGTTCTTGCTTCCGATAGCATATGCGGCTTCAACCGAAGGGAGTGGATCTTTTTTCAAGATGTCACGATTGATAACACCTGTTTTTTGAAACATGATCACATATTTACCGTTAAAAAAAAGAAAAACAGATGTGATCGTTTGAGATGATGTTGTTGTTACTATTGAAGCTACAGTTGAGCTGCAGTTGTTGTTATGAAAAGTCATTTATTATTTGAAAATAATCACGGGAGCATTTAGCTTTGAACAATTATATCATATGTTTCAAAACTTGTAATTACTTAAGCAACTAAACTTTTATAAAATTATATTTTTGTTTTATCATATGTATATATAATATAGATATATCATATATACCAGCTATGAAATTGTAAATATACTTAAAGGAAATTTCGTTATTTAAAAAGTATAAAAAAAAACCTTTAATTCACACTTAAAAGTGTAAGCAAAATGGCTTAAATCTCTACATTTTTAGCTGACGTTTCTATTTTTATGCCCTTATATGTTTTTGTAACTTTTTATAAATTTTTTGTATCTACCAGTGTGTAATTTATTTTTTACTAATAATATTTTTATGTACTTATAAATACGAACAATCACATATTAATTTTATACGATTGTCTAATTCGTGGACATTTGGGTGACTTTGTCCTATTTTAAAATGAAAATTTACCTTTAAACAGTTAATTGCTTCCCGCGCATAATTTAAAAGCTTGGGATAAGTATAGATTAGATGTTTAAACGTTAGTGGATAAAAATATATATATATATATATATATATATATAGAGAGAGAGAGAGAGAGAGAGAGAAGAGAGAGAGATTCAAATAAAAAATGAATTTTCCTTAAGAAAATTTAAGAATCAATACTAACCTGATATGTGACATAATTCAAATTTAAAACTTAAGGGCAATTATATCAAAAATAAAATCTAACATTTTTTAACGAAATATAGCACATATTTTTACATCTCTAATCTCAAGCAAATATTTTTACACTTTTATAGAATAAATATGAGTAACCGTAGAACTATAAACCCACCAACCATGGCGACGTGTTGCCACCTCAAGGTCTCACATCGCTTGCATCAACATTTGGCTATCGCAAATATGTGTTGCATTTCATAAAATAAAGTAAAAGATGTGCTAAATACGCAATATAGCACATAACTATGTTGTTTGACGCAAAACAGCATAGTTCTGTGCTATTTTGATTACATAAGATAATAAATCACAGAAATTACACATGATATTTTATTGTTTTGACACAAAACAACATAGAACATGTTACGCAAGACAGCACAAAACTATGTTGTTTGATGCAAAACAGCATAAAATTATGCTGTTTGACGAAAAATAGCACAAAATTGTGCTGTTTGACATAAAACAACACAATTCTATATTGTTTTTATGGAATACAGTACAAAAACTTTAAAATGCAGCATAATTTCACATAATTTGTTTTTTTGTAAAAAAATATAACAATACTATACTCAATTTAAAGAGAAAAAAATGTTTGATTTTATGGTGTAATTTGTTTTAAAAAATAATCTAGTATGAAAAAGTTATAAACATTTAAAAAAATTAAAAAAACTTAAAAAAGTCAACAAAAGTGGTTACATATCAAAATACTCTTCCACCTTTTTATTTGTAACATTATCATCTTAGTCATTGATTGAGAAATAGAAAGCTAAGATAATTTCTTAATCTTTTTAAACAAAATATATTTTTTAGTGGAATATCTCTCTCTCTCTCTCTCTACATATATATATATATATATATATATTGGATACGTGATCATTATTTCAAGGTGGCAATGTTGACTATTAAACAGAAGATGTAAACAAAATGACAAAAGTGAGAGGACTCTAGCATATGTATTATGTGAAGGCAAGAGAGACACACCTGAACCATCTATCTCTGTAGTTTGGGAGAGTTTTTAGGGTTGGAGAGAAAATTGAGTGAAATTATGAGATGATAAAGATGATGAGAAAATTAGTTAATAAATAAGAAGTGAAATCAGGATTTAAAAATATACTATAATTAAAAGGGTGTTAAAATTACCACATCAACCTTTTAAAAAAAAAATTAAAAAATCAATAGAAAAAAATTTGATTGGTTGATAGGAGTTTTCATGGTTTTTAATTATAAGTGTAGTTTTCATTTGATCTCTCCTTTATACATATATATATATATATATAGGGAGGTCATGAGAATTTTTTCTGTATCATTGTAATTTTATTGGATGTCTTGAAAGAACCGAAAGAAAAAAAAAGAGAACACATAAATCACCAACTAAGAAAACGAACCATAACATACGTGACTGATTAAATATTATCATAATGATCATTAGTAATAAAAATAATATAAGTTCACATTGTCATTGTTGCTAATGAACAATTTATTTTATTCTACAAGTCGTGCTATATGTTTATCTACTTCACACGATAACTACAAAACCAAAACATATAGCATGGTATCTTCACATGTAGAAAATATATGTTTAAACGACAAAATTAGTTAAAATGGGTTTCCAAGGGGACATTCTGGTTTAAAATGTCTTATCTCTATCTAAAAAGTTAAATGTAAAAATTCTATTAGATGTAGACATACCTGATTAATGGTAGTTATTCTAAAAAGAATCTTAGTTATTAGTTAAAACGATTAAATTTGTTGATAGATGTTTTGAATTCAAAGTTGATAAATCTTCAACATTCAAATTTAACATGATGTTGTTTTGAAGGTTGTGAATAACGTATCAGAGCTTATAACATGTAAACACTAATGTGTTTGAAGTTAGATATCGAAACACATGTTTAAAAAAGATAATATAATCATATCAATGAAAAGTTATCTCAATATCTTTGTAGTATATATTCAATGTTCTTGCTTGTTTTCCAGGGTCAATACCATGCGATTGTACATTTTTGAATATGTTTTAATCGACACGTAGATACACTCGTAGTGCCACCCATAATGGTCCAATTGTAAAAATATTACAAACAACTAATTCTATAATCATACCTACCTAATATTTAATTTAATAAACAATTGTTGTTTTAATAATCAGAACTGATCCCACATAGAAGGTAAACCTATATTACATATAATAATAACATTTATAAGGTTGATCCACACTATAGTATAACTTTTTAAACATAGCTTATAATACTTAATGCATATAGGATTAGGACCAATAGTTTCAAGGCACGTTTCTATCAAGTATAGTAAAATACAAATACAGAAGAGCTATGTATAAGTGGGATTGCAGTTAACAGTGCCTCAACTACAGGAGTTATCAGATTAAAAGAGAAATTTCAGATATCTACGTCTTATTTCATTCTATATAGAATAATAGGTAAAAATTTATGTATTACACGTGTTGAATGAATAAAATATTAATAAAACAAAAATGCCAAAGAAAAATGTCATGAATAATTTAGTTATTTATTTATTATACAATATACATTATTAAGCTTAATATTAAGATAAATAACTCCACAATTTAAATTATATCAAAGGCGCAAGTGAACCTTTCAAAAGTACTAGAAGCTGCTTAGTGGCTCTTTTTACGCATAAAAATTGTACACAATGTTGTGCGATGGCTCGTCTTTGTGGAGGGTAATGAAGGAGATATTTAAATGTTTAGGCTTGTCTAACTAATTAAAGAATAATTAAAATTTTTCTAGAAATGTTGGGTTTCAATATTATTTTTTGTCTTTTATAGTACCTTAACAGAAGGATTAAAGAGGGCAAAAAACTATTAAGAATAAATAAAAATCAAACATGACACTTATTTCACACAAAGTAAAGCCCAGTATAATATACATGTTTTAAGGGGCTATATGGTAGCTTTTTTTGGTAGTCTTTGATGGTTTATAACATTTTAATAGTTAAAAGATAACATTAAATCTGAATGATTAAAAGGTAACATTAAGAGGTAAGCTTAAGTCTAAATGATTAAGATGTAACATTATTTACCTCTTAACCATTTAGACTTAAATTTACCTCTTAACCATTAAAAAACTATGAACCATTAATAGGTAATATGAATATTTCGCCTATTAAAGGGAATTCCCAGAATATTTGAAATAGATATGATCATAGAAAATGTGAAATATTTGATTGGATTCATTTCGAGATCGTAAAATGTAAGAGAAATTCAAATGTTAGAACTCTAGTACCTATATTACAAAACATAGTTGATTAAATAGAGGAGATTTATAAACTCCTCCCATAACCAATTATGAGTTCTGTTGGCTTGTAAGTCACTGGCTAGGGTTATGGAATCTTCTCTATTTACTGCCCAAACAAGGTTCGGCATGGATCATTTCGTATGTAATTGTCGATCATTAAAAGGCTACCAAACAATCCTAAGACAATCTATATAGCATTTGGCTTTACTTTGCAAATCTAGTTCTACACTGGCAAAACTTGAACCGATCTGATTGCAACCGGGTTTTAAGTCCAGTTTAAGCCCATTCACTTCCCTCGCTCAAACCGGTTTCAACTTTTACAAGTAAAAAAAAAACGATTTTGATTTTTTTTACTCAATCTAAACAGGTTTCCAACCCTTTCAACCCGATTTATACACCTCTACGTTGAATTGTGTAAGAGAGGGATGGATGTCGCTCTTCGCAGACATAGAGTTGGGCTAAGGCCCAAAAATCACAAAGGCCAACCATCGGAGGATAAAGTGATACTCTTACAATTGGTGGGCTTTGTTAATTTTAACTTGTGGACTAAGGCCCAAAACTGACAATGGCTTAGCCGGCATGTACATAAAATAAACTATACTTTTTTTATCAAACAATTCCAATTACAAAGAAAATAATCATCGAATTACACACTGTATGATTTTAGCTCACAATCCAATTAGTAGAAGACAAACATTTATTGCCAAGCTATTCTCTTAGGTACAGATATAGTTTCCTTACACAAATGGGCAAATGACTATCATTCTATCAAAGTTTGGTTTATTGTAATAGTAAAAGTTTTAGTCATATCAATACGTTAATTATTGATACAACTGAAAAAAAAAGTATAATAACATTTTGGCCACTATAGCTCAAAATATTTGGTATCTAACAAGTCCAAAGTTGAATGTTTGGGCAAGAGTCTTCACATTAAAAAACAGTGTTTATCGTTTATGAACAAACTTCCATGTCGAAAGTGAATGCAACGGTGTTCCTTTCCACCCGATTACTAAACACTTGCCGTTGTTGTCAAGCGTGCAAGAACTCGCACACGAAAATTGTTGCAACACGAGGTTAGCTTGATATACACATGATTCACTTAAATCAATCTCCACCATCCCAAATCTTGTGAAAAATAACCTCCACATGTTTATACTTACACTTCTACTAGTCCGCTCGTCTCCTTCACACGCCACAATGTTTTTAATTCCGTCAGCAAGATGAACACCTTCCACTATGCCTCTATGAACATCATCTCGGCTCATACACGCTTCCAAGCAATCGAAAAGTGCGCCATAAAAGAATAATGTCTCAATAAACGGTTCACAAAAGATGATGAGTTATGGTTGGCTTCAACCTCAGACACAACAATAACTACAGGGTTGATCGTTTGGATTGCTCTCATCAATTTCTCCAAACTTTGGGGCCTTGAGATCATCGTTCTTAGTATTACTTGACAATAGACCGCAACCACTTCATCATGTTGAACCTCGAATTGTTCTTCTTGAACCTCTGTGATGTCTGATAACACGAGTATTTTAAACAAGAAGGGAAAACTCAATGTTTTCGCAAAACACTCTAATCTTTTCCCGTTTCCTCTACTTCTTGGACATCTGAGGATGTTGCAAAGGCGGTTAGTTTTAGAAGTTTGATTTGTGATTGTCGTTCGGCCAATGCTTGTATCATAGCGGTCCATTGTACACCACTCCGAATGTGGATGTCGATCAAGTGGACCTTGGTTGATGTTCCTATTTGATCAATGATCGCTTGTATGCCACAAAATTGCAATACTTGGTTGAATGGGAGGGCTTGGTGACATGCTAAGAATGTTGGATTTGTTCCCAATGCCAAATGATTTTCGTTCTTTGGAGCATCCTTTAAGTATATGCCATGATAAATAACATTATTAGTTTGACCTCGTCAAAACTCTCGTTTTAATCAAAATTGGTCTAACTGCCATACAATTGGCCGAGTATTATAGATAAAACAATGTAAAAAGTATTCATCTTAAAGTTATAAGAATTGCAAGTAATAATTCAAAGATAATTACACCTGAATAATGATTATAAACTCACATTCGATTTGTATCCATTTTCTCTCGCAAGAATGATCAAGAGCGATATAAGAATCGTATCTTGTAAACAAATCAACTGTAAATCTATGTTAATTATACAAATAAAATTATCTTTGACAAAAAAATATATATATTACTAGTGTCATTGATTAAATTGTCAGTATAACTGTTAATCTGAAAATTAAAAAAAAAAACTCACAGGTATTTTTGGTTTCGTAGGAACGCGTATTCCTGTTTCTTTCTCGATTCTTATTCGAAGAGCTTCGCACAAATAAAACACCAGCCGCTCCACCGGAGTGCCACCATCCGACGCCACCCAGCCACACCGTATCAAGAACTTGCTAGCGATCTCAAACTGTTTCCGACCAACTCTTTCAGCAGCACTCATCACCTGAAACACAAGCTCCACCTCTCTCATCTCATCGACCGATAAGCTCGTAAACGCCGACGACCCATACGGATGTGTGAACATCGTGTACCATTCATCTTCTCCGTCGAAAACTTTATAAACTTCTCCGCTGCCAGTTTAATAATATCCTCCGTCGAACGATTTTCGCCACACTCTGGCGATATTCCGTCGGTAGAATTATAACCCTCTTGTGAAAATTTAAACTTGCTACGGTATCTGCTCAAAAGCTCTAGAGTCGCCGGAGATGTGGGATCGGAGTGTGCTAACGTTGATTTGAACTTTGAATTTGAAATTGAATTGGGTGATTCGTCGAATTGGGGTGTGTGATCATGGTTTTGCAGTGAGAATGTTTGATTGAAGTAGTGATTGATTGTTTGATCATCGTCTTCCAACTGTGGGAGTTGATCGTCAAAGGGGTTGAAATTTGGGGAATTTGGGTACATTTTGAGTGATGAAATGATGTTGATGAGAAGTGAATTGATGATGGTGATGAGGGTTTAAGAGATGGTGGAGGGTGAAGAAGACGATGATGCCAGTGGTGGTGGAGATTACGTACGATGAGTGTTTAGTAGTAATACAGCCTGTGTTTGTTTGTTTCCAACAGTTTAACTGAAACAACTGTAACATTAATAAAACTATGTCGTTAAGTGACACGTGTCCCGCTCTCATAACACCCTCTCTCTCCTCCGCCTCGTAACAATTTTTGTTTGTGACTGTCGTCACTGGATTACAACGAAAAACGTTGGATACAACCTTCTTCTTCGTATTGTTTTCTTCAAGTGCGTCAGGTACTTACAAACGATTGATTCAAGACTCAAAAAGTTTGATCTCTGTTGATTGTGAGTATTATTAGTAGTGCATCCAATAAATGTTACAACCTAGATAAATTTGTTTTGTAGTTTTAGCTAGGGCTGCAAATGATCTGAACGTTCAGCGAACAGTTTGTGAACTGTTCGGTTGGAAGTTCATTTATGTTCATTCGTTTAGTAAATGAACGAACACGAACAAGAAAAGTTTGTTTGTTTAGTTAAATGAACGAACATGAACACAAACGCAATATCTTCGTTAATGTCCGTTCGATTATGTTCGTTAATGTGTTCGTTTATATACTTGGTTTTCGTGTTAGTTATTTTTATGACAATTGATCGATGTCGAAGTATCAATCAAATAAGATATTAAAATGTGTGTTCCTATTCACCTTAAACTAGTTAGGGTAAGTAGGGTTGTCGATCCTCGTGGAATTAGTGGTCGGTGTATTGTACTTTGATTTAGAAAATAATGATTAATTAAATTAACAAATTACTTAACTATTGCCTCTTGGCTGTGAAAATTAGATTTTTGAAATAATTAACAAATAAACTAAGAAAACAACTTTGAAAGAATCAAACTTGATTAAGAAAACGATTATAAGAGAAAGTAATCCACTTTGATTCTAGGTTTGGTTTTCAGCAATTGTTTAGTTTAACTACAAGGAAAATCCTTAATAGGGACTCTATACGTGCGATGATTAAGTGATATCGATAATCATGACTTAATGGGTCTTGATACACAATGCCAATTCAATTAGAAACCAAAACTTGCAATCATATAATTTCCGGAAGATTAAATGATATTCAAATAAAATATTTAAATAAAAGTTTACCAACGTCGTTGTTTAAATAATCAAAACAGAAGTTAAACTCATAAAGAACTTAACGGGTTCTAAAGTTTAATCCCAACAAAGTTAAACAAAAACAAAAACCTAATCACGCAAAACCTAATACCCGAAGTTGATCACGAGAAAATTAGCGCTCATTGTTCGTGAATGATCTTCAAAATCGTTGTTGATTTGCATTCCGGATGATTGAATCTTGTTTTTGAGGGTTGGAATGGTGAAAATTTGATCTCAGAATGCCCAAAATTTGTCTCTAAACGTTCTAGGTCGAATGGGAATCAAGTGGTGGCTGAAACATAATAAAAACGCGATTTATAGGTTTTCAAAAAGTGTCCTGGCGTAGCCTACGCCAGCCTGCGTAGCCTACGCTGGGACCCTTTCTGTTGATTTTTTTCTTGAGCTGGCGTAGCGTACGGTGGCTACAGTAGGCTACGGTGGAAGCCTTTATGCTGCACTTTGAAACTTCGTTTCTTGACCCCTCCAATGACTTGTTTTATCATGTAAGCTTCCAAATTCCTTGTTTTTCCTACAAAATTACTTCCAACTCATAGTCAACCTATTCAACTCAATCACATGCATATAAACGAATAATCATACGTAATATTTGACGTTTAAACACTTAAAATCTCATTCCAATGCACACATATCAACAATCATATCAAGTATCAAGTATTTGTTGATATTTATGTTATGTACTTATTATTTTTTATGGATTGTATGTAATGTTTGTAATGAAAATATAAATTTTATTCTAAAATAAATCTATGATCATTTGTATTCGTTTTTGTTCATAAGTTTCTTTGTGTTTGTCATGCTCATTAAAAGTTGTTTGTGCTCGTTTGTTTTGTTTGTGTTCATTTATTTTCGGTAAGTGTTCGTGAACAGTTCATGAACATGTCATTTTCTTAATGAACGAACACGAACAAGAAATCTTGTTCGGTAAGTGTTCGTGAACAGATCATGAACAAGTTTATTTCTTAATAAACGAACACGAACAAGGCATTGTTCGTGTTCGTTTGGTTCATTTGCAACCCTAGTTTTAGCTATGTTTATAGAGTCACATTAGAAGACGAACCGGTCACATCACTGGTTGACCGGTCGGATCAGATTTAAAAACAAGATAACATCATAAATTTATATTATGTGTATCGTTATATATATAACTAGATTAAAACCCCGTGTAATACACGAGTTAAATAATTTACTATTACATAGTTAATAATATAAAAAATTATGTCTGAAATATTGTGTATTATATGGATTAAATAAACCTATGTATTAAACATATTTGGATATTTGAAGTTAAACATACTAGAAATTTTAATTGTGGTTAGTTATTAATTAATAAATAGTTATTATAGCATTCATAAGAAGAGGAGAGATAGACGGAGAAAACCAAATATTAGATAACCTAAAATGATTACAAGTGTTTGGATTTATTTTTATTTATTATTATAGAGATTCAATATAAGTATTTTATTGTATATTATAGTTATATGTAAAAATCAACAATAATATTATGTCCAATACTCAACTTTTATCTAGCCCATCTGTTAAAATCATTAAAATCCAAAAAATAGAAAAAGCATAAAATATTGTGGTATGACCTGATCCCGGTCTGACCACGGAACCAACCGGTTCTTTGGCTACAAAACGAATTGAGATAGATCGAAGCGATGACCCTCCAAATCCAGTCAACCGATTGGATCGTCCGGTCCTATATGAGCGGGAAAACATTGGTGTTTAGATCTTATTAATTTGAAACATTAAATTTCGTCATGCTGATGAAATTAGGTTTATGAGTCTGTTTGTATTTTTAGTAAATCTTGTCTTTTATTGAGAGTTTTTGTAGTTGATATACAGTTTATTTGAAGTTTCTTAATACTAGCATGCTTAGACGTCCCACTACATCATGAATAAACCAATCAAAACTTATCATTTCAAGTCACGTCACACCACATCATAAAATTTGAAGGGACATTCATGCTACTCAATGCCACAAATTTTTATTTTTAAAAACAAAAACTTTATAAAATTAAAAAAGTTAAAAACTACTTTAAAGTAAAAACAACATTAAAATAAAAGCATTAAAAGTAAAAAAAAAAATACTTAAACTAAAATCTATAAATGAAACTTTCAACCACGTGACCGGGCAATTTGCCATTTACGTCATAGGACGTTTTTCATCGGCTCGGGAACAAACTCATGTGGTTTAAGAAAAATCTTCATATTTCGGCCCAGTGTAACTTGAAGCAAAATTTCTTGTTGTAAGTTTAGGAAGTCAATTCTGATTCGGTTACATTGTGACTTGTTTGCTTCATTTCTTTCCCTTCTTCGCATTGTAATCGCTTATGTCTTCATTTAATATTGTTTTGCTCGAAGACTCCGCCACTTTATTTCTTTTACGTCTCGAACCGGTCGGTGTTTCCTTTTCATTAAGGTCGGGAAGGGGGCTTATAACAGGCTCATTTGAGCTTATGGATTGACCCAATTTCAAAGTTTAGTCCTCTTTGTTGCTTGAGTATCAAACTCCGCACCCATAATCTCCATTGGCTCCTATTTGGTATGGTTTCTTACAACCTTTTATGCCTTGAGCCTTGTAAAACCTTTTCTCTCATCAACTTTTTTGTATTCTCTTAACGCTTGAGGATGATATTCTCGAGGTTGTAAACCAATTAGTTGTATGTGGTGGGCTAAACGCTTGGGTAGAAGGAACCGCTTCATTAGGCATTGCACACACCTTCAGTCTAATTTTTATGGTGGTTTGGGTTTGGGTAGAAGGAACCGCTTTATTGTCTACCGAGTTATTTTAGCTATTCCTGTAACTGTTGCTTCTGCGGAACGTAGTTTTTTTCAAATTAAAACTTATAAAAAATTATTTATGATCTACTATGTCACAAGAAAGATTAAATTGTTTAGCTTTTTTGTCGATTGAAATGAATTTTTAAAAGAATTTGATTACGAATAATTCATTAAAGATTTTGCATAAAAAAAAAGCTAGAAAAATAAACTTAATCTAAATATATTTATACAAGCACTATAAATAACTTAAAAAAAAATTTTAACTTCGCCAATTCTAAACTTATTAGTTTATTTTTGCCGGTCTCAAGCCCGGATAAAGTAGGAGGGTTTATATCAATATTCTTTTGAGGCCCCATATTTTTTGTTCGCTTTGGGCCTCCAAATACGTTAAGTCGGCCCTGGATAAACTTATGCATCAATATTATGTTCTAATTATCTTACAAGTTGTTATGAGATACAAGTTACTTTTATGGATTTTGTTAAATGGTTTTGTCAGCTTTAGTGGTTTAACCTAGCTATATCCTTTTTATAGTGAATTACTCAAGCTTAAAACATCACTAACACAATCCCATCAAAGGAAAACCGTATGTAAACATTACATACAAGCATACAAGAAGGTCAAAGACGAGTTCATACCAAATACTTAATATCAATTTATTTGCCAACATCTGTCCACTTTTTGACAATAGTTGGTTAATGTGGCTCGTCCAAACTTCCTACTAGTTATTTATACAATGCAAAAGAAAAAAATATAATACATTTGGCTGAAAAAATGGGTATCTAAGTAGTCCAAACTTGCATGTTTGGAGCAAAAATCTTCACATTGATAAGCATGTTTTCATGTTCATCATTTCTGAACAAACTTCCATGTCGAAAGAGTATGCAATGGAGTTCCTTTCCACCCGACTACCAAACACTTGCCGTTGTTCTCAAGCATGCAAGAACTCGCACATGAAAATTGTTGCAACACAAGGTTAGCTTGATATAAACACGATTCACTTAACTCCATCTCCACCATCCCAAACCTTGCGAAAAATAACCTCCATGTGTTTATATTTGCACTCCGACTAGTCCGCTCATCTCCCTCACACGCAACAACGTTTTTAATCCCATCAGCAACATGAACACCTTCCAGTATGCCTCTATTGACATCATCTCGGCTCATACAGGCTTCCAAGCAATCAAAAAAGGCACCATAAAAGAATAATGTCTCAGTAAACCGGTTCACAAACGAGGTTGAATTATGGTTGGCTTCAACCTCAGAGACCACAATAACCAAAGGGTTGATCGTTTGGATTGCTCTCATCAAATTCTCCAACCTTTGAGGCCTCCAGATCATCGTTCGTAGTATCACTTGACAATAGACTGCAACCGCTTCACCTTCTTGAACCTCGAATTGTTCTTCTTTGACTTCCGTGATGTCTGATAACACGAGTATTTTAAACAAGAAGGGCAAACTCAATGTTTTTGCAAAGCACTCTAATCTTTTTCCGGTTTCCTCTACCCTTTGGACATCCGAGGATGTTGCGAAGGCGGTTAGTTTTAGAAGTTCGATCTGTGATTGCCGTTCTGCAATGCTTGTATCATAGCGGTCCATTGTACACCGCTCCGAATGTGGATGTCGATCAAATGAACCTTACTTGATGTGCCTATTTGATCAATGATCGCTTGTATGCCACAAAATTGCAATACTTGATTGAATGGAATGGCTTGATGATATGCCAAGAATGTTGAATTTGTTCCCATTCCCATAGGATTTTGGTTCTTTTTATCATCCTTTAAGTATACGGCAAGAGAAATACCGTTATTAGTTTTACAAAAGGTATATAATTCAACGTCTAAACAACGTCAAAAAATGGGTAAATAAAAATAATAAATTTTCTTAGAAAAAATATTTGTTTCATTATAAAAAAACTTAAAGCATTGTCAATAAGACATGTTTAGCACTTAAAAAATGCCACCATAAACCATTCTGGCTTTTCTCACCATTGGGTGGTTTGTTCATACCTATGAATGCCCAAAAATAAAGAAGGTAGGACCAAGGTTGGAGCTATTAGGCTAGATTTTAATAAAACTAATGATTAGTGATAATGTTTTTAAGTGTTTTTAGGTCTATTTGTTATTGAGATCTTTGAGGGTTTAAAAGATAAATGTTTTTCTGGCTCCGTATGTATGTATGTTTTTTTTTTATTTTTAAATTGGTGATGCTCTTACGGTATATACATCTATATTATATTATATTATGTTTTAAAACATAAGATTAAGATTCCAAAAACCCCTATCAACTTGTTTATCGTTTGTGTTCTTAACCCAATCCTTTTCCTAAGCAATATATTTTTAGTTTTTAATCAATAATTTTGTTTTAATTTTAAAAAACTGGAATTTTAGTAATCCAAATTAAGTTTCGGGTTCAGATAGTAACATTACTGATTAGTTGACTAACAACACCCAAGTCTCAACTTTCATTCTCATTTTCACTTACAAAAACAATCACATTCAAAAATATATCATAGATTTACACTTGATACTTATTTTCAAGTGTAAATCCACAATAATTATAAATTATAATAGTCACATTCCTCTTTCTGAAACAAGATTATGAAAGCTATTACTCATTGATCAAACTACCAGTATAAAAAAAAAACTCACGAGTTTTTTCGGTTGACAGGCACAGGTACCCGGTTTCTCTCTCGATTCGTTCCCGTAAAGCTTCACATAGATAAAACACTAGCCGCTCCACCGGAGTGCCACCATCCGACGCCACCCACCCGCACCGTATCAAGAACTTGCTAGCGATCTCAAACTGTCCCCGACCAACTCTTTCCGCAGCGGTCAACACCTGAAACACAAGCTCCACCTCTCTCATCTCATCGATCGATAAGCTCGTAAACGCAGACGACCCATACGGGTGTGTGAACATCGTGTACCCATCGGTCCTCTGCGTCGAAAAGTTTATAAACTTCTCAGCTGCAAGCTTAATAATATCCACCGTGGACAATGTTCCCGCACCCTCCTGCACCATTTCATCAGCAGAATCCGAATCATCCCGTAAAAACTTGAGCTTACTCCTGTACCTACTCAGAAGCTCCAACGTCGCTGGAGACGTCGGATCAGAATGCGCTAACGTTGATTTGAACTTGGGATTTGAAATCGAAACTGGAGTTGAATTGTGTGATTGATCGAATTGGGGTGTGTGATCATGGTTTTGCAGTGAGAATGTTTGATTGAAGTAGTGATTGATTGTTTGATCATCGTCTTCCAACTGTGGGAGTTGATCGTCAAAGGGGTTGAAAACTGGGGATTTTGGGTACATTTGAGTGATGAAATGATGTTGATGATAAGTGAATTGATGATGGTGATTAGGGATTATTAAGAGATGGTGTTGGGTGAAGAAGACGATGATGCCAGTGGTGGTGGAGATTACGTACGATGGGACTACAGTGGTAATACAGCCTGTGTTTAGTTGTTTGTTACCAACAATATAACTGAAACAACTGTAACGTTAATAAAACCATATGTTGTGGAGAGGACACGTGGACGACTACCTCTCTCTTCACGTCCGTCACTGTCATAACATTCTTATTTGGAAAGGTAGAAATATTTTAGAGTAAAAAAGGGCATCAGCCGCCAACGCGTTCTGCTCGAATGGCGTGTGCGTTGAGGTTTGAGTTTGGGATCTTTGAAATCTCGCGTTTAAACCTGACTTAAGGTGACTGCTTATAGTGGTAGGTTTTATTTTGTTACGGTGTTTTTGGATGAGTTAGTGATGTACGACCATGGTTTTAAAAAACGGTTGAGGCGTGCGCCTCAAGGCGCGCCTCGAGGCGAGGCGCCCAGAAATCGAGTCTGAGGCGCCGCCTCAGGGGATTGTTTTGTACATGCGCCTCATATGACTGAGGCGTGCGCCTCAGGGTGCGCCTCGGGTGCGCCTCATGTGCGCCTCAGGGGGTTTTCACTTTGTTTTTGATGTTTTAGACTTTTGTGTCAGTTTCAAACATTCCATGTCTTTTTAATGTGTGTTTTTTGATGTTTTTGATGAATCCTATGATGAAATTAGTCTATATTTTATTTTTTATAAGATATATATTTTTATATTTATTTTTTAATTCCGCCTCGGCCTTACGCCTCGATTCGCCTCGAGGCTTACGCCTCATGAGGCGAAGGGAAACGCCTCGAGGCTCGATTCCGTACTTTTAAACCTTGGTACCGACAAAATAACTATGGATGGTTGATATCTAGTTTTAAAAGGGTTCGTTTGAGTATTGGGTGATAGTTATAAACGCTATTTAAAAGTAAATAATATAGGATACTAGCTAGAGGGTAGGCATAAGAACCAAAAGAAAGGAAGGTTACATGAAAAAAAAAAAATTTAATCACACCGTTCTTGCATTCTCTACTTTATATTTTGGATCTAGTTTTCAGCCGAAAGAAAACCTCTAACCTTGATCTCCTCGATGAGCATTGGTTTAGAAATTGTCTTGTTTGATAAAACGGTCTCGTTTTGCATGATGGATGGGTGATTGGTATGTGTTATTTGAATTTAGTTATGTGTTTTAAGCTATAGTTCATGCTTAATTGATTCACATTTAGAGTTTAAAAGTTTCAAGACACCAACGTGGTATTTTAAACATTTATCTACAGAAAATTTAAAACATCATTTTTAAATTTAAGAGAAAAAAGTTCCGAAGATGTTAGATTGTTATTGATTTATTTGTAAAATTAAATTTATATATTAAAACAAAAACTGGTCTCTTTGTTCTTTCTTGAATCAAATTATAAGTGGCTATTCATAGCTTCAAATTGTTTATTGAAGAAATTTAAAGTATGAATATGCATCAATTGTTAGTACACATTAAGACTAAGGGAAACAAATAAGAGTTTGAAGTTAAAAGTCGAAGATGAAGGAATGGGGTCACATAAACCATTGTTTCGAAAGCAAGGAATCGGTCGGGCCGGGAATCGGACCCCAATCCGGTCTTGTTCGTGGTGCTTAAAATCGATTTGGCGTTGAACCGGTGGTCGGACCGTTCAAACCGCCGGTCGGACCGGTAACCCGACCAGTCGGCCAGTTGCAGTTTTTTATGTTTTTTTTAGTTTTTCAATACTTTTTTATAAATATCCATTAAATAATTATAATTTTATCCGGTCCAACCAACGAGCCAGAAAGACGTCCGTTTTACTGTACGATCTGTTTTTGAAAACATTGAAATAAATGTTCATGTGAAAATTCTATTGAAAACTTGAAAAACAAAGGCAAAAATCGAAAATAAATGCTACCAAGAAAGAAAGAGTAGGCCCACGATAGGAGGCTATGTTAATATGGGCCAATCAAATGAGATATGAGCAGCCCACCTCATGCAAGAGCCCAATGAGTTAAAGAAATGAATAAAAAGACAAAATTAGGTCGGCAATTGAGAAGAGACACATTGACGGCAGATCGCACGAGGTGGGCGACAAGTCGACAATCCTTTGAGGCTGTTGTTGCAACTTGCACGCAGGTCTAGAAGTAGCAACATCATATGGTACGAGAATATTAACAAACACGAAAGTTTTTGTTAGTTATTTTTAAGATAGAATAAAATATATATCATTTTATAAATTTGTTAAATTGTATGTTTAGTTGAATTACAAGTTTTCAATGCATGTATAATGCTTTTTCAAGCATGATTTAAGAAAGTATGTAATTTTAAAAATTTAAAATTATATATATGAAACTGTTTCTTTTTTTTGTTAATGTAAGTTTATAAAGTGACATCATATAAACTCTTTATTATTATGATTGATTAAACTTTGTTATATGAAGCTATCAGGCTAGCTAACTTGATAAACGTTTTGTTTATTAAAAGAAATGTTTTAGGTTTAAACCCAAGGATTGTGTAATTTGGTTTGAAATAATCTAGAAGTGAAATTACGGTAGATTAATCTTTAAAAAAATAATTGGTTAAACTTTCTATGATTACAATCGGGTGAAGGTTTTGGTTATACAAATTGTGTTCAATTATATTTATGAACGAACTTTGCTAAGAACGCGAACCTGTTTTTGTTATTTTTACCAGTGAGTAATTTAAATAGGGGTGTTGCAACCGGTTCTAACCGGCTAGAATCGAACCGGAACTGGTTGGAACCAAGAACCGGATAGCCTAAATATGAAAACCGGAACCGAACCTTATGGTAACATAATTGGTTCGGTTCCTAAACGGGTAATCCGTTCTGGTTTTGTTGAACAACCTAAAATAATAACATGATGTGATGATCTATTATAAGGAGTAAATCAATTCAAATTAAACCACAATTTGGCTACACAAACCATTATAACAACATGATGCGATGTCAATGAACGTTGTTCTCTAATAGTGTATTTGGTTGGGTATGTTTGCTTTGATTTATGAAGATTTGAAATTGAATAATGTATTGGAACTTAAGTAGAAGATACGATCAGAAGCCTTTTAGGTTGACTATTAGTAACTTTTGCTTCATAAATAAGTTAGTATTTTATTAGCATTCGAACTTTTTATGGGCTATCAGTTTTAAGTATATATCCGGGTTTGGAACCAGAACCGGACCGGAACCGAACTGGGAACCGTATACGCCCAATATTAGAAACTGTGAACCGAACCTCTATTAATACAACCGGTTCTGGACGGTTCGGTCCAGCCGGTTCTAGCGGTTCCGGTTGAAAAGAACCGGTTTTTGCTCACCCCTAAATTTAAATATGTTCAAGTGATTAGGGTTTGTGTTTAACATTTATTTTGAAGAAAATATTTGTCTTTGTTGAATTTGTTAATAACCACATGTCTTTAGGTTTTTCATAAGCAATTACCAGTGGTTGTTTTACAAATCGCATATCGTACGAAGTGATTTCATTTAGACTACATCCTAGCATATGTTTTTATTCATTATTTTGTATCATTAGGTTAACATGGCTGTATTCCTTTGACTTGTGATTAAACCTTTTTACAATGTGTTATTAAAGTTATGTTTATGTAATTTTTGAAACCTTGAATAAGATATGTCTATATGGTTTTTTAACTAGGTAAATAAATTAAGTTATACATAGTGCTACCGATTCTGAAACCTGAATGTGATCGTTTGTTTTGTATCTTGTATTTTCATACTTATTTAATTTGTATTCTTAGCTCATTATCTTTTAGATTAATATTATAATTCTCAAAATTCATTTTTGTTAAGTTAGTTAACTAATTAGGTATAATATTTTTGATGAAATAAAACTTATAATACTAACCATATGTTTTTCAGGGATATGATACCTGACTACTTTATCTACCTAGGTTATTTAAGTTTTATATAACTCTAACAATATGATCATCAATGATCGGATCATTTTCCAAGTAATCTTAATCGATGAGCATGTTTTATGAAGTTGAAAGAGATCACGGGTAGAAAAAACAAAGATAGAAGGAATATTACACCACTCACTCACCATAAATACTAATTGTATTCACAATGAATTCTTCATTTTTATCCATATAATTACATTAAAAATGGTTATCTTTTCTCTCTTCTTTTCAATTAAATAATATTTGTTATACATTTATCATTATTTTTTCTTTCTCATCCACTTACAACCACTTTCAAAATTATTAAAAAATTTATAGGGATTCAACAGTGATTCCTCAAATATACAGATGAACAGTAACATTTTCTCTCTCATTCACTCATAACCACTCAAAACTATTATAATATAGGAACACACTTACATATTTTTAGGGACTCTACTGTGAACGCTCTAAGGAGGTATATGCACCAGTCTAATTCTTCAATTTCGATAGGGAGTAGTGGGTCACATACCCAACCAATTCAGTAACACTTTTGAATCCTGCATAAATACGCACTTAGGGACTAGGTTATTTTTTTGGGATTCAAGCTTTAAATAGAGAAGGGAATTTAGATTTCAGGGTCTGCTCAATAATCCAAGAGTCTAGCCAAAATAATACCGTAACCCGATCAAATATTGCCTTTAATAAGATTATCTAAGTGGATTTCAGAAGATGCAAAGGGAAGAGACTTCTTCATGAATATTAAGCCAACCCCAAACATATTAGTTTTAAGGAGGAGCGGGTGATAACTATCTAGATTCACATAGAGGGCTGTAATAACTATTTTTCATAAGCTTTAATCTTCATTTTATATAGCGACACCACCACTTGTTAAGAGACTATTATTCGTATCTTCCAACCACCTGAAACCTAGCCCATCAGATGTTTTGGTTGCACGATCTTCTCCCAAGCGATCCAATGAGTTTCTTTTTTCATCCTTATGTAGCCTCAAAAGTATCGTTAGACTATCATTTTTACCAAAAATAACTTCTAATTTATAATTAAAGCATGATTTTTTTTTCTAAATCTTTTCTAGTGCTGATTATGAACCATTTCAATCAATAATTAATGTCTATAAAATTATTTTTTTATAAAAGTTCACTATAAATAAGCATTAGTCAGAGTTTACCAACAACACAGATACTTTAAAATAACGGTTAAGCTAGATTATCAAATTAGACTTAAGTACTTGACTATCATGTTCTAATGATCATTAATTTATAATGCTTCTACTTAAATATAAAAATTCTATTACTAGGGTTTATACCACTTTAAAATTAATAGATCTCTTTATTCGTTCAGAAAATAGCTCTCTTTCTATTTAGTGACTTACAATGGAAATCTCTCTACACAATAACTAAGTAAATGAGGATGCTATTTGACATAATTCGAAGACCCAAAAAGTTCTTTTTTTATGTATCTGAAACACAATATTAAAGACAAATTAAACTGGAGTAAACTTGTATTAGTAAAATTCGAACATCTACAACCAAGAAATATTGAAAACTTACACACAAGAACAATAACCAAACTATTATCTCATAGGTATGACAAAATAATATACATGATACAGACTCTATGATCCCAAAACAAAAAGATCTAGGACTAATGAAAACAGATATAAAACCCTAAACATATATGAAGAAGATGAAGACGAGCAGATGGTAATCATGATAGAGGCTAAAAACAATGACAACTCTCCTAGAACAACAGAATAATAAAGCGTATGGTAGAAGATTTCAGAGAGAAATCAAGAGAATAATTGGGTTTTTTTACTTTTTAAATCTGTATTCTAACTTTAATAAATTAGTACGTGCCACTCACATAAAAAATATGATTTGGTTGAGTGGCTTGATCTTCTTATATCAAACAAGTGGCCCATGTTCTAATCCTTGAATTTTGACGGTTTGCTTTATTATTTTTGTTTGTTTCTTTATTTTCTATACAATCGAATTCCAAAATTAATCAAACAAACTGACATAGAGTATGCATAACCGTTCCCATAAATTTATCTAAACTTATTTCAAAACATGTGCAATTTGATAACGACCAAAATAAGTGGCGTTCCGTGTGGGAAAAAAGACCGGTCTGCCGTTTCGTATTTTCAAGTCTGACCACTAAAGTTTACTATTTTAATGTTTAACCACAAACTTCGTTTTTATGGTTTTCAACGAGCCATCCCGATAATGACCAAAGTAACATAGTGCTACGTGTGAGAAAAATAACCGGACTCCCACTGCGTAGCGCAGGTAGAGGTGGGCAAAATACCCGGGTTCCGACCGGACCCGGTGTACCCGACCCGGACCCGGTATAGGGGTGTACCCGGTTTGGACCAGAAAAAAACCGTAGGGTTGGAACCGGGTATATTTTTCTAGATTTTGGTAGAACCCGACCCGGACCCGACCCGACCCGGACCCGACCCCATTGAACCCGGGTTGGACCCGGTTTTGAAAGTTTTTTTTAAATCTAGCCGTTAATAACGGCTATATAGCCGTTAGCCCAGATTTGTTACCGTGTTTTTGTCTCTTTTAGCCTTATAAGTTAGTATAAATAGGTGTGGGTTGATATGGTTTAGTACCCAAGTCTCAAACGCAAAAAATACTCTCGTTTAATCTCGTTTTACACTTTCACTCTCTCGTTTTACACTTTCACTCTCTTCAATCCGGACAATATGTTAATAACTTTACTAAAGCTTTTCGATTTATGTTACATGACGTTTTTAAAAAAAGTAGAAGAAGATATCAAGATTACAAACAACTTTGTAAGGATACGGAATCTAGATTTTTAGGTCCTAATTGGGATGTACCTACTCGATGGAATTCGACTTGTCACATGTTTGAATGTGCTTTAAAACAAAAGGGCACTTTGAAAGCTTTTCATAATAGTTTTTCGGATAATGGTGAAGCCGACCCATTTCCGGATGCGGGTTGGAGAATCTTCAATGTCTATCCGAGATTTTTGAGGTTTTTAAAAACTCAACAACAAAATTATCGGGAGTTTATTATTCTACTAGTTATTCGGTGCTTCAAGAATTATATTTTATGTCTTTGAATTTTAAAAATTTTCAAAATAAAAATAATATGTTTAATCAAATGATAGAACTAATGAAAGAAAAGTTTAAAAAATATTTTAAGGAGTTACCACCCGTTTTTACGTGTGCCGCCGTTTTAAATCCGTTTCTAAATGTTGTGGGGGTTAAATGTTTGATAGATGAGATAAATGACAATTTGGATATGCATGACGAAAACCCTAATTTTTCAAACGAGGCAAAAGAAAATTTTAATGAAAGTTTGAAAACAATTTATAATTTTTATTTAAATATATATGGGCCTAACGTAAACATAACCATGCCAAGCGGATCAACCTCAAGTGTTAGTACCTCGGTTAAAGATCCTGTTTTGACTATGTTGAATGTTGTCTGGGATGTGACGGCTAAACGTCAAAGGGGTAACACCCCAACAAGTGAGCTCGGTAGATATAGTGGAACGGATTTTATTTTCACTATGACTACCGAAGATTATCGTGCATTCGATATTTTGGCTTGGTGGAAAGAAAAAGAATCTCAATTTCCGATTCTTTCTGCTATGGCCCATGATTTACTAAGCGTCCAAGCTTCTACGGTAGCTTCGGAATCTGCTTTTTCTCTTTATGGTATTTTTTATTGATTCATTTTATGCATTTCTAAGTTGTTTTAATATTGTTATAAAAATACATGACGATTAATTTATGTTATTTTATTCATTCATTTTTATTGATTAAAAGAATTTTAAAAAATACAAGTGTTCAGGCGCATGAATGGTGCCCATGCGCCTGAACACTTGTGATTTTTTTAACAAAACCCGAATTGTACCCGGTTTCGAACCCGACCCGACCCGGGTATATCGGGTAGGGTTTTGTCCGAATGTGAACCCGACCCGGGTTCGTACCCGGGTACACCAATACCCGGGTACAAAAAAACCCGATTGGGTCCAACCCGGTTTGTACCCGGGCCCGGGTACGGCCCAAAACCCGAAACGTGCACCTCTAGCGCGGGGGAAAAAACTAGCTCCAAGTTCCAACTCCAGGATTCACAGCTAATGTAAGATGAGGCCCAGCTCAAGTCCAATCCAAAGCCGGCTTTTAAGATAGGCCCATCAATCTATAAACTCAACAGCCCATCAGTCCATAAGTTCAACATCAGTCTAAACTCTAACATGAAAAAAAATAAAACACTCACCATTAGATTATATGAGACATGAATTTTATATTTAACATTGAATTGAAATATTGCATATATTTCAACATTACCCGAAACTAATTAGTATTTAACTCTAACAAATTCACGATATTCAAATTAAATGTGAGATTCTCCTTTATTAATCAATAAAATAATCTCAATTATTCAATTAGTGTTACATATATGTACCAAAAAATGACATGGCTCATAGTACTAGGGTGTTTATGGTTCGGTTTGGTCGGTTCCGCCTAGAATTTAAGTTAAACCGTGGTTTGATGGTTTGGTTTTGACAGTTTATCGGTCGTTTTGTAATAAAATCACATGAATTAATAATTTAGATCTTCATTGCTTATTATGGTACAATTTTGATGTATGTAATGTAATTCGACAGAAGTTGTATGCCTCCTGCCCAAGCATCTTGCTTGGTGTATAGGGCTGCAAACGAACAGAACGAACACGAACATGACTTTATTCGTGTTCGTTCATTAAGAAATAAACTTGTTCACGAACACTTACCGAACGGGTTTTCTTGTTCGTGTTCGTTAATTAAGGAAATGAACATGTTCATGAGCTGTTCACGAACACTTACCGAAAGCAAACGAACACAAACAAATCAAACGAAAACAAACAAATGTTCATGAACATGACGAACACAAAGAAATCCATGAACACAAACGAATACAAATGATCAATATTTATTTTAGAATAAAATCAGCATTTTCATCATAAGATTTACCAAAATAAATAAACACGTAACATAAATATCCAAAACACTTGACATGCTTGTCATAAAAATAACTAAGACAAAATTAAGAACTAATCGAACACATTATCGAACATTCACAAACGAATATTGAACACATTATCGAACGTTCACGAACATATATGAACGAACACGGCTTGTGTTCATGTCCGTTCGTTTAACTAAACGAACGAAGTTTTCGTGTTCGTGTTCGTTCATTTACTAAATGAGCGAACATAAACGAACTTTCCGCCGAATAGTTCACGAGGTGTTCGCTGAACGTTCAGTTCGTTTGCAGCCCTATTGGTGTAGTTTGTTTTCTAATATTTGATGTTTTGTTTGCCGGTAAAAAAAAAGATCTTCATTGTTTCGTAATTACATCTCTTCAAAGTTTAGGACGTGAGTTTCAAAATAAGTGATCTGGTCTTTGGAGTGTTAACTTTCTAAGTAAACCTACTTAGTGTTATAATTATTAAGTAGTATATATAAGCAATACATATCTATAGACTGTAATAAAGCAAAGTTTTGAAGCCACATGACATTCTCTAAACCATCAATTGACACGTGACACACTCTTACACCATCTTTATTTTCATTCTCGCTTAAACTTGATCATACCGTAATTTATTTCAGTTTTTTAATATATTAAATTTACCATACTGATAGACATTTTACTTAAATATATTACCATACTAACATACTGATTTAAATTACAATTTAAAGCTTCATTTACTTACCATACTGATAGACATTTTCTTAAATATATTACCATACCACATACTGATTTAATTCTAATTTATAGCTTTCATTTAACCATTTATATTATGTCTTAAAAATTTCATTTAACCATATATTAATTCAACTTCTATGGTATTGTTCCTTTGTTTATATATTGCTTTCTAAAATAAACTCATTTAATTTAGAGGATTTTTATTTTATGAAATTTTGACTCACCAAAATCGTTTTTCAACTGTATAATTATTTGATCAATTATAATATATTTATCAAATTACAAAGTATCAAATATTTAAGGACTATATAGTATGTAATATTACTCTGATACTGTATTAAAAGAAGCTTTCTTATTTTTAAAAATGAGCAAATTTTTTTGTTTAATCATAAGCTTTAGTAACCCTACACGGTTAAATATAATAATCTATAGAATCTAATAAAAATAGATTAAATAAATAAAATCTATGAAACTATTTAGATAAGTGAGTTAAAAAAATAGTATAATTGTTTTATTTCTTGAAACTATTACGTATATAAATTTTAATCATATCTTATATTAAATATCGTATTTTAACTTTTGTGTTTATTACTAACTATAATCCGTTTAAAAATGGTTTTCTAGCCTATCTATTTATCTATATATCTATCTATGTATAACAAAAAATTTAAAATAAAACTTGATACAATTTAAGTTTTATCATTCTAATTTTCTACTTTCTTTTATCTACTTAATATATTGAATACTAATATATTACTCATACCATTTTCAAATTAAAAATTATATAATTTAATAAATAAAAACTTTTTTATTAAAAACACACTTTTGAAAATAAAGTTTTCTAAAATACAGAATAAACAAAGTTTTTAAATAAATCATTTTTCTTAAAACAAAATATTTAAAACCATATTTTTTATAATAAAAGTTTAAGAAAAATATATTATTGTTTATTTACTTAAAGTATTCATATGTAATTATAATCATATTTTATCTTCAAACATGATTTTATAATTCATAATTTTTTATTACTAATTATTTTAGTATTTTATTTATTCGATCCGTGTAATACAAGGGTACTAACCTAGTAAATAATATATAAGCAATATGTAACAACTTCATATCAAAATCAGATATTTCACACTCGACTTAGTTGTTAACTTCACAACTCTTGTGAATTGTAAGTCAGTAATACAAAAACAATGTGCAAAACATAAAATTAAAAACAACAGTATCGTTAATATGATTTAATGTAGGTTTGTTGGGTAAAAAGCAACCTTTTGAAACATTAGTGGTGGGTCTAGACTTTAAACTATAAATGAACTTAAACTTAAATGAAAGAAAATTAATAAATTCTATGAATATACATACATACATACATACTATATTATATATATACATATATTATATATATATTATATATATATATATATATTATATGTATGTATGTATGTATATGTATGTATGTATAAATATATGTTGTATATGGCCAGTCCTGATTATACAGTATAGTCCAAATGCAAACCGTAAATCAACCATCAGTTTTAACCGGCCAAACCAACCAAATTTCTCCAATCTGGTCTAGTTTGGATAGTTTATGAATACCCCTAGCCCATACATTGAGTTAAAGGGTGAAAAGTGATTTGAGTTCCATCATTATGTGTCTCTGCGCATTACTTGGGTTATTAGTCTTAGTGGTAAGAGTCCAAAACTCTTTGTACCACCTATTCAAGCATGATTAGGAGTAATTTAGGTGGTCCTATAATAAGGTATTGTTGTTTTAAAAAAAAATCATGCATATGGGTATATAAACGAAGACAAGAGGAAAGGAGGGAGACCCCAAATTGAAATCAGAATCTTATCATCGAGAAACTTGAAGTTTAAATTCTTCATCCTAGTTGATTAAGACTTAAGAGAAGCATTTGGCAAGTCATACACAAGACGTTTTTGATTGTCAGATTAGGGTTAGAGGCTAATTATTGTTGTAATCTATGAAATTGAATCTAATGTAAAGGCTAGATGGTTTGAAAATCATAAGAATCCATCTTTAAACTACTAAATGATATTGAAGTTTAGGGCAACAAGATTTTGTTATAAAATTTTGGGGATTGTTTTACAGTAACCAAGATTCATGGTAGATGATTGGTAGTCACTTTAATATTTGTTATCAAGTGTACGATAGAATAAATGGATTAGAGATCAAATTCAGATAAAACTAAAAGTGAATGATGAAAATTGACTTGATTTTCATATGAGAATTTGATCCGTTCATGATATTATGATATCTCAAATTGAAACAAATTCTTGTGATCGATTAGTAACAATGATTAAATGGTTTACAAATGGAATTTAAGTGTCTGATTATGGAATAATGTGACGGGTCAAATGACTCGTCCATCATACATGATTGAAGTAAAATGTGCTTTAAAGATTTTTCCAATTTTGTGTTTTAATACAACAAATTCAGAGTTTGTGTTTTATAAGTTGGGGAAGTAATCTAAATCAATGAGTCTAGTGAGATTATAGTTGTGATATGTTACAAGTAATTTACTACACATGGTTTTAAAACAAGAGATAAAGTGGTTACATGGTAGAAGGGAAACAGGTTAGTACTACGCAGATCATATGTATTTGAAAATAAAAACCAGTTCAAACCGTTGATCAGTTTGGTTTAAGTTTATACAAAACCGTTAACCTGTTGGTTTAAAAAAAATCCCTATTTGAACCGGACCTTAAACACCATAACTGCTCCAATTCAAGCCCACTTGATTTGATTCAGCCAAGTTTAATAAGCCTTTATTTCAACTACTACAAACCTAGCAATCATGAAAATATAAAATACAATCAAGTAGAAAATATTTATATGAACAAAGTTCTCCACTATTAGATGATAAATGATTACCAAACTAGTTAAAGCAAAATCAAGCAAAGATAACCATAAAATCTAGGTTATAAACGATTATCTTCAATGACAATAGTGAACAGAACCAATAAAGTGATTTGATACATATGATTAATATCAGAACATTAATCTCTTAACTGATGCTGCATGTGAATATGAAGAACATGAACCAAATATGAATAGAATTTATTATGAACCATTAAATTATTACCTGCTGTAGAAGATAAAGGAAGCTAGAAGCGATACTTTTTCTGAACAAAAGTAAGAAAGAATGATTTATAAAGGAAATAGAAACAATACTTACAGGCTATAAATTGCAAAGTGAAAATAGTATTCAAGAAGCAGCTAAAAAGAGAACTCAATAATACAATATGATTACTGTATAAATACCTTCCAAATTTTGAAGATGAACGTGAACCGATTATTCTAAATAGTTTAAACAATTTCAAATTATGAAATATTTATACAATTTCCTTAACGGATGTCAATCATTATGAACAGTTTAACTCGATGATTACCGTTTTGTCATGAACTTTGGGTGGGAGGGGTGCCCACACCAAACCACATACTCACCACCATATTTTCACCTCACACCACACCTTAAGGGGGGGGGGTGGGGGGGGGGGGGGTGGGGGGGGGGTGGGGGGGGGGGGGGGGGAATTTGGGGCTGGGGGAACCTAACGACCTCTTTGCAACATTTAAAATGGAAAGAAGCACCCGACGTGTGATACTGTGACACGTCCAAATGGTGCGGCTTGGGAGACCGCAGCGGTGTTGCTGCATGGCGCCAGGCCTCGCCATGGGCTCACAGTATTGGTGGCCCCCACCCTTATAATTTGAAATTGATTTTGAGGCTGAGGACTATGAACACATAAGTGCACCACGATTTAAGAAGATGAGCACAGAACATTTAAGGCCATGATTTCTCCATTTGATTTTGGGCTTTAATATACTAACTTTCGGCTGTAACCCACGAGGAAAGTAACTAGTTTTGTTATAACATCACATTTACTAAGAATTAACTTATCATATCTAACTTGCTATTAACGGTTTAATAAAGTTTCACCACTAATATCTCAATTACTTGTTTTTTTTTTTTTTGTTGCAATGGTTAACACCCAACATCACTAATTTATATGGGTTTGAAAAAAACTAAATAACCAATGAAAAACTGAAATAATTGATATCAACGTACCAAAAAAACTGATTCAAACTAATAACATTAGTCTGGTTTTGTTTCTTTTCAAATCAAAAATTATCGATTTTCAGTTACACCTAGTTTTAAAACAAAATGAAACCGCATCAAACTTGTGTAATGCTAGTTATTTGATTTATGATCATAGTTTATCATTTTAGGTCAAAAGTTTCATAGTCAAATTCATCTATAAGTGTTAATAAAAACTTTTGGAACCATACTTTTTGGTCGAATTCATATTTTGAGCCAATCATTTTCAAGATACAAACTTTATCTAAAATCAAGAAAATGACGCATAATGAAAATCCACAAAAACAAGCCTATCTTTTTTCCAAAACCAAAATATCGATTTGGTACACGTTAAACCAAAACCAACCCAAACCAATTTACACACCCTATGCGTAATATTAGAGCCTAAAAATGTGAAACCAAGATCATTTATAACATGCACTTACAATTACATAAGTTTATAATTCAATTAAAAACATTTTATCTAAGAGCGGATTACAAACATACTTTCATGGTGTAATACACTTTAACTTTTAGGACTTAATATAACACACTTATATTTCAGTGTAATTACAACATGCTTTTAATCTTTTTACAAACTATGATAACAAAATATATTGTTATGAGCATCATCTCGACTCATACACGGTTCCAAGAAATCGAAAAGGGTGCCATAGAAGAACAATGACTCGGTAAATCGGTTTACAAAAGATGTTGAGTTATGGTTGGCTTCAACCTCGACCACAGCAACAACCAACGGGTTTATTATTTGGATTGATCTCATAAAATTCTCCAAACTTTGAGGCCTCAAGACCATTGTTCTTAGTATTAGGGGACAAAAGAATTCAACAACTTCACCATCATGAACCTCAAATTGTTCTTCTATGACCTTTGTAATATCGGCTAGAACAAGTATTTTAACAAGAAAGGCAAAATCAGTGTTTTTGTGTGTTGTATATGATTAACTAGGTTACAATCCCGTGTAATACACGGGCTAAATAAATTTACTGTTATAGTTAATAATATAAAAAATTATGTCTTAAATATTATATATTATACAGATTGAATAAACTTATTATTAGACATTTAGAAACTTAAACTTAACATATTTGAAATTTAATTATGAATTATTAATTAATAAATAGCTACTATAGCATTTATAATTAAGAAAAGAGATAAGCGACAAAAGCAATTATTAGATGACCTAAAATGTAACAAGTGTTCGGATTATTTTTATTTATTAGTATAGAGATACCCAACATCACTAAGAATTATTTGTATGGGTTTATAAAAACCAAATAAACAAACTAAAACCGAATCAATCGATAAAAGTGCACCAAAATTAACCGACTCAAACTAATAACCGACAATTTGTTTTTTTCTTTTTTTAAAACATTACCGTTGACTTTTAATTATATGTATTTACTAGTAACGTGCCCGCGCGATGCGTCGCGTGCGACACTTTTTATTTATAAGTAATTAGTATAGATAAACCAATAAAACGCATCAAACTTCAAACATTGTTTTAATGTTTGTTATTAGATTTTGGTCCAATTTATTATTGTAGACCAAAATGCTCTAATTTATTAATAAGTATAATAAAAATATGGAAATCTATACGTTTAGGCCGAATTTCTTATTTTGAGCCCATATTTTCTAGGTACAAAAATTATGTAAAACTAAAAACCGACTCAAAATTAAACTTAACCCATAAGTAAAATCGAAAAACCAATCTATCTTTTCTTTTTAAACCAAAAGTTCGGTTTGATACATGTTGAGTTAAAATTAACCAAACCGTCCTACACAACCTAGATGTAATATTAGGGTCTAAAATGTGAAACCAATATTGGTTTTTAACATGCACTCACAGCTAAATTACAATTCGATTTAAAACGTTGTTTATCTAAGAGGTTGTAATACACTTAAATATAATTCAATTTAAAACGTTTTATCTATGAGGGTTCATGATGTAATACACTTTAACTTTTAGTACTTAATATAAAACATTTATATTTGTTGTAAATACAAGATACTTTTGAACGTGTTATAGTTCTCAATTTTTTATATATTTTTCTTTTTTGATGCAACACAAATATTGAAAATCACATAATATGCAAAGCAATGTCATGAATAGGTAAGTATGCGTTTTTCGATTTTGGCCACAAGCATTTTTCAAATTCCTGGTGTATAAGAGTGAAATGAATCTGGTACAAATAAAAGTTGTAGTCAACACCACCACCCTTCATCTCCTTGCAGCCTTCATTTACCCCCACTCATCTTGCAGCCGAAGCCCTTCCCAGCCGTAACTACTCCTCCGTCGTGTGGCGGCGTCGCGTTTCAGGCGTTGTGACGGTGCCGATGACC
>JACCIY010001498.1:0-70679 GCA_025506505.1 Flaveria sonorensis
CACTTCTTACCTCTTCTCCAATTTATGTTGTCCTGAACCCTAAACTCCCGTCCTCTCCATATCACCACACACCCTCCTGCTCCACATTGCCGACCCACCCTCTGTTCATAACCGCGCCGTCCGACCCACCGGACAACCACACGCCACCGCTGCCTTGCACCCTTTCCGGCTGACATCACACACCTACCACCGTCCCACCGCCCGTCCGATTACCGACCGTACCGACTCCCCCCCCTGTTCATCACCGATTGTAACCGACCGCCGCCCACCTTCCGACCCTCCTGTTCATCTACTTATGAACATAATTCGTCAATATCATTTCTCCCCAACCACCCCCAATTGCCACTTTCTTTCAGATTGAATTCATCAACTATCTACAAATTTGCTACAGAAGAAGAATCTGTGATCTACACCTGCAACAACGACGATTCCTTCATTCGATTTGAGGTGGATTTGATCCGTAGTTGTTTCTCATCACAGCATTTCATTTCTATTTCGTTCTTAATCGCCAAAATGATGCTACATTCATCTTTGATTTGATATTATTGAACTTATTGTCAACCGTGTAGTAGTTATTGTTGTATATGATGCGTTTGAAACAAGTTAGGTTAAATCTCATACATCTTACCTGCTTTTCCTCCGATTTCAGATGTGAATTGAACTTCTATGTTTGAGGGAATAGCTAATAGTTATCAATTGATGATGATGAGCATTTGTTTTTCTATTTTGTGAATGGTAGAATTCTATTGTAACTGATGGTAGCATGACTATGCATAGTTAGATGATAGTCACTAAGGGCATCTGTAATGCCTCTATGGTGTAATGCCTCATGTAAATGATTATTTGAGGATTTAACACTGATTATTGAAGTGAAAGTAATCATTTTCATATTGGTAGTTTTTTATGTTTACATATTGGTAGTTTGATTAGATGATTGTGATTTTGGATGTTTGCGTAAATTTGATTATTATGGTGATTATGATGATGGTTATGTGTTGTATTATGGTGATTAGATGAGTGGAAGTTCCATCAATTTGATTAGATGGTAGTTTTTTACACAATATGATCAACCCAATGTGTCATTTTGAAATCGTCATGTGCACGTTGATGTTGATGAAAATGAGGTTGAAGCACATGGTACTGCATCAGATCGGGAATATATGACTCAGTTACGAGATGAAATTGCTGAACAGTTATGCAAAATGTAGAATAAATGATTTAAATAAAATGTATTTTTAGATTTTATGAATATTATTGCAGTGTTGTATACTTTTATTTAAATTTTAATGTTGAAGTACTTTTTAAAGTTTAGAAATTAGGTTTATTTTAATTACAGACTATTTTGCAGTCTGCAGATGTTAAAAAACAAACAGTCTTCTTCTTGCAGACTGCAGACGTTTGGTCCACTCTTCTCCTGCAGATGTCTGCAGATGTGGTCCGCAGACTGCAGACATTTTCCTGCAGAAAAAACAAACAGCATCTAAGACTGTAGGTTCTAATCCATAAATAGTGGAGTAAGCCCATAGGCTTTAGCCCATGAATTGTGGATTAAGACTGCAGGCTCTAGCCATAAATTACTGATCAAGCTTGTAGTCTTTAGCCTATAACCTGTGAATTAAGCCCGCGTGCGAGCTTAGTCTTTAATTTTACACGTGACATGTCTCAAATTCCGCCATGTGTGAAACTTCATTTAGTATAGTACTCAACGCACTAGCTTAGCCTGTAGCCTGAAAATGCACGAATATTGGTTGGATCATGCATGACATTAAGACTTATAGACTGAATAATCATGACTATTTTGATTAAAAAAACTAGTCAGTTTTGATTGTTTTAGTAAAATTCCCCAATTAATGGCTGATTTTAACTTCTATCAGTTTTGAGAATCATAGAATGAGTCATCATATGGCCAGTTTTGAATTCATGTAGTCAACTATCATTCTTTAGTTGCAAAATTCTGGTGTTTTGATTAGGAATGTGCTTGTTGCTGCTTGATTGATTCATATTTTGATTGAATCATTGACTTCCCTTTCTTTGTGGTTCTCACAGTCTCAAAGCAAATCAGTTAGCACAACATAAACCCAAATGACCCTTCAAAGTTCAAACAATTCATCTCCGTCCTATACGGTACAGTGAACCCACCTGGAAGTCAGGGCCACCATCTCTATTCCAAGTTCGCAACAAATGGAATTTGTTTCGATGAAAGGAAGTAAAGTTAGCACCATGCTTTTGATCAAATTGGACGGGGGATGACTCAACATATTTGAGATGTAAGCGAACTTTGAAATCGAAGCCGTTTCGTAAAAGTTTTCTGAATATATGAAAAATTTTGTAATTAATTTTATAAAACGTCAAAACATATATTTTATCGTTTAGTCTAAATGTTATAAACACAAACAAAATTAAAAGACTCTTTTAAAAATGTTATATGTACATAAATCTTCAGTTATTTATTAATAGTTTTTCATTTATTTCTATACACGAAAATGAAGTTACTTTACAATTTTGGGAAACTTGGATGGCCTAAAATTGTGTTTTAGTTGCTTTACTATAAAGAAACATCGCAAAATGGTATAGTATGCATCCATGATCTTCATGGAATTAGGGTTTTTTATAAAACGCATCGTCGATTGTGAGGAACTGATATTTTATTGAAAAATTACAAACCTTAGCGTTGGGGAAGACATAGGAGAAAATAGGGTGGTCTGGGTGCTTATTTTTGGTTTCTTTGTAGGAAGGTTAAAATAGTAAGAGTAAATTACTATTTGAATCCCTGACGTTTGCAAATATTGACTAGTTGAATCTCTGATGTTTAAAAACCTCATTTTACTCCCCTGACTTTTTATTTTTGTTTCTATTTGAGTTCAAAACCCTAACACCGTAAAATATCTCTGTTAACTTTCTGTTATATGACAAGAATACCCTTCCTTGTCACCAGCCTTGTCCGACAATAATTAACCCTAATCCATACAACCATCCCTTTTTCACTCATGTTTTTGAAACAACTACCTAGTCACCACCGCCCACCACACCTAGCCACCACCATCTGCTATCCACCACGTCTGCAGCTACACCACCACCTAAAATCACCACTACTGCCATATTAAGGCGGTGATGACGGTGAAGGATGGTGTAAAGAAGACAATGCAATCTCTAAGTCGGTGACCTAGCCACCACCGCCCACCACACCTAGCCATCACCATCTGCTACCCACCACGTTTGCCGCCACTCCACCACCTAAAATCACCACTACCACCATATTAAGTCGTTGACAACGGCGGAGGATGGTGGAAAGAAGGTGGTGCAATCTTTAAGCCGGTGACCTAGCCACCATCGCCCACCATACCTCCGCCACACATCGCCTGAAACCACCTCCATTGCCACATCCCCGCCATAACATCATCTAAACACAACAAGTGCCATAATCTTGTATCCACGAATCACCACTCAAAACCTAAACTTCTACAAACCTTTGATTTTCCCCCAATTTAAAAAATCTCATAAACTTTCAAAGCCTAAAATATGGATGTGGGTGACAGTAGCGACGAAGGAGAGAAGGTTAGTAAGGGGGAGAATTTTGTGTGTGTGAGAGAGTGAGGGTGAGATAGAGAGATAATGAAGAGATTGTTAAGTATTTAGGGTAAGATGCTATGTCAAGAAGAAGATGTGGATGAGTGGATGGCTAAGATTTTTATTTTTAAATTCATAGGGGTATTTTAGTATTTTCATACAAAATTTAATAGAAAAAGTAATGGTACTAGTCATTTGGACTTAATAGAAACAAAAATAAAAAGTCAGGGTGACAAAATAATGTCTTTAAACATTAGGGATTCAAGTAGTTAGTATTATAAACATCAGGGATGCAAATAGTAATTTACTCAAATAATAAATATATAAAAGTTTACTACAAAATCTAACGTCAGATAGTGTCAAAGACAAAAAGTGCTACATTTGGGTGAGCAAGTTCAAAGTAAAGGTGTTTTTTAAAACCAATCAAAACATTTAACGCCTTGAATTTTCGATTGAAGGCGAAGTTCTCGCGCGAGAGAGAGAGAGTTCTCGCGCGAGTGATAAAGTTCTAGCGTGGAGGCAGTTTTCGCGCGAACTAATGTTCTCGCGCTAGAACCGCTGCGAGGAGAGAGAGACACTATAAATAGGCCCATGCACCTAATCTTCTCCGCTTCATGCGAAAAGTCCCACTGTTGTGCTTGTGAAAAAAGAAATTGGTGCTAGGTGGTGTCTAAGGTATGTATTCCTCAATATTCGATGTATTTATGCATGTATGAACCGTATGTAATGATATTGCACATGATTATGTAGCTTCTGCTCGAAACACTCGGTTTAAGTGTTGTTCGTGTGCAAAGGTATCATAAGGTGAGTTCTAGACCCTCTTTTATGTGTTTTCCATGTTTTGGGTTAATATGCATACCATAATGAATGTTTTGTTAAAGTATGATGATATAAACTGTTATAGCATGTTTTGGGCGTTAAAGTGGTTAAAGAAGCGATAACTTGTGGATAAAGTTGTGTTCAGCAGAAAAGTTATCGCGCGGGAAGCGAGTTCTCGCGCGAAATGTAGTTTTCACGGCTAACGGTTACTTTTCAAAAGTACTCGCGCGAATGATGATGTTCTCACGTGAAGAAGGAGTTTTGCGCGAAGATTGAGTTCTCGCGCGAAGATTGAGTTCTCACGTGAAGGTTGAGTTGTCGCTTGAAAAATGAGTTCTCGCGCGAAGGTGGATGTTCTCGCGCGGAAAACTTTGGACTGTTACGTGTATGTTACCCCGTTAAACGTGCGTTAATGATGAATTAATGATGAATTAATTCTAAAGAATTAAAGTACGTATACATATACATATTATATATATCATGTTAGTTAAAGGTTAAAGAACGATGATAATTCACATGTGAAACGCTAAAGAACAGTTACCCTGTTACCCGATAAAGCACAGCTATGAAAACGTTAAAGATGGTTAAAGAAGTCTTGCAAGCACTGCTAAAGGAGATATGCTTGGTGCATTCTCGCATAGGAGCTACACATCGGTGTGCTCACATAGGGGCTATACTTTGGGTATGCCAGTGCCGATAAAGGAGATATGCTTGGTGTATTCTCGCATAGGAGCTACACATCGGTGTGCTCACATAGGGGCTATACTTTGGGTATGCCCGTGCCGATAAAGGAGATATACTTGGTGCATTCTCGCATAGGAGCTACACATCGGTGTGCTCACATAGGGGCTATACTTTGGGTATGCCCGTGCAGCTAAAGGAGAATGGCATTTGTTAGGTTCTCACCTGATAAAGGAGCTAAGCTTTGTGCTAAGTTCAAAAGATAAAGTAAACAAGTAAAGCTAAAGTAAACGATAAAGTAAAGATAAAGTATGGGTAACATGACGGTAAAGTAAAGATAAAGTATGGGTAATATGATGATAAAGTAAGTGATAAAGCTAAAGCTAAAGTATAGTTATCGAGCGAGTTCGATAATGATGATGAATAAAGTTAAAGTTTATGCGATGTTAAAGTACGATAAAGTATATGTTCATGATAAAGTTTCGTTAAAGTAAACCTAGAGCTCACTCGGCGTCGCTGACTTTTGTATGCATATTAGATTGACAGGTATGCTATACATTTTGGGGTGAGCTTGGCATGGATGGGAGAGCTACCTGGCACATGGTCGTGACTGGCATCTTTGATATAAATGTTTAAACAAATGGAAATTTTGTATGTTCTCCTGCGTATTTTAATGAAATTTGATGTTCGAGAACTCGTGTTCTGATATCCAAATCCAACTGTAAGGTTTCCTGGAACAAGGCCTTACAAGTTGGTATCAGAGCCATAGTTTGAGAGATTTAGACGCTCCGATGTGTAGACTCGAACTGAGAATGGGATCAATTAAGGGATGCCAGTGCCAGTAGCTCCATGCCAGGAGGGTGTGACTGATAAAGGTTCTTTGAGGTTATAGTGCTTATAGTGAGATTGACAACTTATGTGACTCAGTATAGGAAACATTTATGACATCAAGAGTAAAGTAAGTAGTTAATTACAATGGACTACTTGCATTAGAAACTTACATTACTTAACATGATCTGAACTATTACCTGGAATGATAATGTTAGCCTTTCGTATCTTATAGCAAGCTATAGCTGGGAGAAAAGCTACTCGAGAAGGTGCTCGCGGTGGTAGGGGTAGACCACCAGTCATCAGAAACCAGAGGCAGACGACTGAGGAGGTGCATGTGGACTCTATTCACACTGCTAGTGAGGAAAACTCTCATCATTCTGAAGAGAGGATTACCTTGGAGCCTGTTGTTAGGGAGGCTATCGCCGAAGAGGTCCACAAGATCCTTCAGGACATCATGCCTTCGATCATGACTGAGGCCATGAAGGAGGTAACCAAGGAGTGGACGTAGAGGCAAAGAACAAAGCTAGCAAGAAAGATAGTGAAGGTACTGGGGAAGGCTCGGGAAAGGATGAGGGGGATGAAGTTGATGGGGATTTAGCCAAAGGGTGTTCGTATCACATCTTCAAGGGATGCAACCCTCCATCCCTGGATGGAAAGGGTGGTGCTATTGCCGCTCTCCAGTAGGTGTCTGAAATGGAGGCGGTGATTGAGATTAGTGAGTGCAAGGCTGATCAAGCTGTGAAGTTCGCAGCTCACTCATTTGTGGATGAAGTTATTCATTGGTGGAACACCATCAAGCAGACTAAAGACCCTCAGAACGAGATCAACAGGGTGGAAAGGGAATTCTTAGGATTTAAAGCTGGAAGTATGACCCACAGGCAGTACACATCTCGCTTCAACGAGATGGCTAGGTTGGTACCTCACCTGGTGAGTACTGAGGAGAGGAGGATGAAGTGTTATGTACAGGGTTTGCCTTCAAAGGTTAGGACGTATGTGAATGCAAGCAGGCGAAGAACTTCGAGTCTTTGGTGGAGTTGAGTGGGATAGTGTATGATGATGTGGTGGCTGATGAGCCTGTTGAGGAGGCGAAGAAGAAAAGTTAGTCGGGGAATATGAAGTGGGAGAGAAATGAGAGGTCTGTTGTTCAGGCCAAAAAGATGAAGGTGGAATCATCCGGTGATTTACAGAAATATGGGAGGAAGCATGCTGGTGATTGCAGGCTCGGTTCGAATTTGTGTTTTAGATATAGAAAGACGGGGTATTTCTCCAAGGATTGCCCTAATCTGGTAAAGTGCTACAACTGTGGCAAGTTGGGGCACTACAGCCGAGAGTGCAAAGAGGCGAAAGTGGTTGACTCAGCAAGAGGAAAGGAGACTGAGAAAGAAAAGAAAGCTGGTGACAAGCCAAGGTCCAAGGCTAGGGCTTTCACGATGACAAGAGAGGAGGCCAGAGCGGAACATGATGTCTTGTCAGGTATGTTTCTGGTTAACGACATACTTGCTTTGTTCTTTTTGATTCTGGTACAAGTAAGAGTTTCATAGCTGCTACCTTCTATGATGTGATTAATGTTAAGGCCAAGGAAATAAATCATGTGTTTGAAGTATAAACTGCAATTGGAAATACTACTAAGATAACCGAGTCCTTAGAGGATTGTAGCATAGAATTGGAAGGTCATAGATTCCCTGCTAGGTTGTTTGTTATGACCCTAGGAGGATTTGACGTGGTGTTGGGTATGGACTGGTTAGCCGCCTACGAGGCTAACATAGTTTGTCAGAGGAAGATGATTCAGATGAAAGCGCCCGACGGTAGCATAGTCATGGTTTACGGCGATAAAGTCTGCGAAGTTCCAAAGATGATATCCATGATAAAGGCAAAAAAGTTTATGAGACGAGGGTGTAGAGCATTCTTGGCATACATTAAAGATGCTAAAGCTGAGACTGTAAAGTTGACAGATGTACCCGTGGTGTGTGCCTTCCCGGATGTGTTCCCTGAGGACTTGATAGAGGTACCACCCGATCGGGAGATAGAGTTTCAGATAGACCTTGTGCTAGGAGCTCAGCCCGTTGCTAAAGAGCCGTATCGTCTGGCTTCGTCAGAGTTGAATGAGTTGCTAGCCCAATTACAGGACCTTCTTGATAAAGGATTTATCAGACCGAGCATTTCTCCTTAAGGTGCTCTGGTGTTGTTCGTGAAGAAGAAGAATGGTAGCATGCGAATGTGTATAGACTACAAGGAGCTGAATAAGCTCACGATGAAGAATAGATACCCGTTACCTCGAATAGACGATCTGTTCGACCAGTTGCAAGGTGCAAGTTGGTTCTCGAGGATCGATCTTCGATCGGGTTATCACCAGCTAAGGTTAAGGAGCAGGATATCCCAAAGACTGCATTTCGGATGTGATATGGGCATTATGAATTTCTAGTGATGTCGTTTGGTCTAACCAATGCTCCTGCAGCATTCATGGACTTGATGAATAGGGTTTGTCGATAGATGCTCGATAAATTGGTTATAGTGTTCATAACCATATCCTGATCTACTCAAAGAATAAGGGAGACCACGCCTGTCACATCCGTAAGGTGCTGGAAACTCTAAGGAGGGAGAAGTTGTATGCGAAATGCTTCAAATGCGCATTTTGGTTACGCAAGGTGCAGTTTCTGGGTCATGTGATTAACCCGGAAGGAATCATGGTTGATCCTGCTAAAGTGGAGGCGGTGATGAAGTGGAATTCGCCTAAAACGCCGTCTGAAATCCGAAGCTTCCTCGGATTGGCGGGGTATTACGGGAGGTTCATTCAGGATTTTTCCAAGATTGCCTCACCATTGACCAAATTGACGAGAAAGGATGTGAAGTTTGAATGGGGAGACAGCCAAGAAAATGCGTTCATGGAGTTAAAGAGAAGATTGACCCAAGCTCCACTGCTAACACTGCCTGAAGGGAATGAGAACTTGGCTGTCTATTCTGATGCTTCTTATCAAGGGTTAGGGTGCGTACTAATACAGCGAGGCAAAGTCATAGTGTACTCATCTCGACAGTTAAAGATTCATGAAGTGAACTACCTTACCCATGATCTGGAGTGGGCTGCTGTGGTATTCGCGTTAAAGATATGGTGACACTACTTATATGGTGTCAAATGTATGATTTTCACGGACAACAAAAGCTTGAAGTATTTCTTTGAGCAGAAGGATCTTAATATGAGATAGAGACGATGGTTGGAGCTCATAAAGGACTACGACTGTGAGATTCATTACACCCGGGCAAAGCTAACGTGGTAGCTGGTGCCCTAAGCCGGAAGGAGAACCGGGAACCAATTCGAGTGAGATCTTACCAGTTGATTATGACTCCCGATGTGACAAAGCAAATAAGTGAAGCTCAGAAAGAAGCTCTAAAGCCCGAGCACGTTAATGAAGAAAGGATGAAAGGGCAGATCGCGAACCTGGAAGAAAACGTCAATTGTGTCAAAACTAGATTTGGGCGTATGTGGATTCCTGGACGTGGAGGTCTGCGAGAGAAAATATTGGACGAAGCCCACAAGACTCGCTACTCCATTCATCCGGGAACTAACAAAATGTACCAAGACCTAAAGAAGAATTATTGGTGGCCTGGAATGAAAGCCGACGTAGCAAGGTATGTAGAAAGGTGCTTGACCTGTCTCCAGGTTAAGGCTGAGCATCAGAAGCCATACGGGAAAATCCAAACCCTTGGAAATTCCCGAATGGAAGTGGGAGATATTACTATGGATTTCATAACGAAGCTACCTCGTACAGCTAAAGGTTATGATGCCATATGGGTCATAGTAGACTGACTGACGAAAAGTGCTCACTTTCTACCCATCAGAGAGACGTATAACTCGGAGCGGCTAGCCGAATTGTTCATCAATGAGATAGTTACCCGTCATGGTGTGCCGGTGTCATTGTCTCTGACAGAGATACGCTGTTTACATCCAAATTTTAGAAGAAGTTCAATGATGCGATGGGAAGTAGACTGCACATCTGTACAACATACCACCCACAGACGGACGACCAATCTGAAAGGACTATCCAGACCTTAAAAGACATGCTTGGAAATTCCTGAATGGAAGTGGGAGTACATTACTATGGATTTCATAACAAAGCTACCTCGTACAGCTAAAGGTTATGATGCCATATGGGTCATAGTAGACTGACTGACGAAAAATGCTCATTTTCTACCATCGAGAGACGTATAACTCGGAGCGGCTGGCCGAATTGTTTATCAATGAGATAGATACCCATCATGGTATGCCAGTGTCGATTGTCTCTGACAGAGATACGTGGTTTACATCCAATTTTAGAAGAAGTTCAATGATGCGATGGAAGCGACTGCACATCAGTGCAGCATACCACCCACAGACGGACGACCAATCCGAAAGGACTATCCAGACCTTAGAGGACATGCTTCGGGCGTGTATCATAGACATTGGTGGGAGTTGGGATAGTCACCTATCGTTGGACGAAGTTCTCATACAATAACAACTACCATGCCAGTATTGGTATGCCCCCATATGAGATGCTCTATGGCCGGAAGTGAGAACCCCTATTTGTTGGGGGAAATAAGACAGAAGGAGTTGGGTTAGTATTGAGGTCATCGAGACTACCAATGAGAAGTTAGGCAGAATTAAATCCTACATGAAAGCTACTAAAGATAGCAGAAATCCTATGCCGACAAACATTGAAGACCGATCGAGTTTAACGTCGGTGATAGTGTGATGCTAAAGGTGTCACCTTGGAGAGGAATCATTCGATTCAGAAAGAGAGGAAAGTTAAGCCCTCGATTATTGGGCCTTTCAAGATAGTAGCCCATGTGGGGGAAGTGGCTTATAGGTTGGAACTACCAGATGAGTTAATGGAATTCATCCTCCCTTCCATGTATCACATCTGCGTAAGTGTCTAGCAGACGAAGACACTCATGTTCTACTGGAAGATGTGGAGATTGATGACAGACTAAACTACCTTAAACAGCCTGTAGCAATAATAGACAGGAAGGAGGAGCGATTGAGGAATAAAGTAGTTCTATTCGTCCAAGTACAGTGGAAGCATAGAATGGGGTCGGAGTCCACTTGGAAATCCGAAAATGAGATGAGACAGCATTACCCTCGGTTGTTTGGTGAATAACGGGTTTCGGGGACGAAACCCAAATAAGGGGGGTGGACTTGTAACGCCACCGAATTTTCGATTGAAGGTGAAATTCTCACACGCGAGAGTGAGTTCTCGCGCGAGTGATAAAGTTCTTGCGTGGAGGCAGTTTTCACGCGAACAGATGTTCTAATGCGAGAACCACTGCGAAGAGAGAGAGACACTATAAATAGGCCCATGCACCCAATCTTCTCCGCTTCATGCGAGAAGTCCCACTGTTATGCTTGTGAAAAGAGAAATTGGTGATAGGTGGTGTCTAAGGTATGTATTCCTCGATATTCGATGTATTTATGCATGTATGAACTGTATGTAATGATATTGCACATGATTATGTAGCTTCTGCTTGAAACACTCGGTTTAAGTGTTGTTCGTGTGCAAAGGTATCATAAGGTGAGTTCTAGACCCTATTTTATGTGTTTTCATGTTTTGGGGCTAATATGCATACCTTAATGAATGTTTTGTTAAAGTATGATGATATAAACTGTTATAGCATGTTCTGGGCGTTAAAGTGGTTAAAGAAGCGATAACTTGTGGATAAAGTTGTGTTCAGCATAAAAGTTATCGCGCGGGAAGCGAGTTCTCGCGCGAAATGTAGTTTCGCGGCTAACGGTTACTTTTCAAAAGTACTCGCGCGAATGATGATGTTCTCACACGAAGGAGGAGTTCTCGCGCGAAGATTGAGTTCTCGCGCGAAGGTTGAGTTGTCGCTTGAAAAATGAGTTCTCGTGCAAAGGTGGATGTTCTCGCGCGAAAACTTTGGACTGTTACGTGTATGTTACCCCGTTAAACGTGGGTTAATGACAATTAATGATGAACTTAATGCTAAAGAATTAAAGTACGTATATATATACATATTATATATATATATATATATCATTTAGGTAAAGGTTAAAGAACGATGACAATTCACATGTGAAACGCTAAAGAACAGTTACCATGTTACCCGATAAAGCACAGCTGTGAAAAACGTTAAAGAGCGCTAAAGAAGTCTTGCAAGCACTGCTAAAGGAGATATGCTTGGTGCATTCTCACATAGGAGCTACACATCTGTGTGCTCACATAAGGGTTATACTTTAGGGTATGCCCGTGCCGATAAAGGAGATATGCTTGGTGTATTCACGCATAGGAGCTACACATCGGTGTGCTCACATAGGGGCTATACTTTGGGTATGCCCGTGCCGATAAAGGAGATATGCTTGGTGCATTCTCGCATAGGAGCTACACATCGGTGTGCTCACATAGGGGCTATACTTTGGGTATGCCCGTGCCGATAAAGGAGATATGCTTGGTGCATTCTCGCATAGGAGCTACACATCGGTGTACTCACATAGGGGCTATACTTTGGGTATGCCCGTGCAGCTAAAGGAGAATGACATTTGTTGCGTTCTCACCTGATAAAGGAGCTAAGCTTTGTGCTAAGTTCAAAAGATAAAGTAAACGAGTAAAGCTAAAGTAAACGATAAAGTAAAGATAAAGTATGGGTAACATGACGATAAAGTAAGTGATAAAGCTAAAGCTAAAGTATAGTTATCGAGCGAGTTCGATAATGATGATGAATAAAGTTAAAGTTTATGCGATGTTAAAGTACGATAAAGTGTATGTTCATGATAAAGTTTCGTTAAAGTAAACCTAGAGCTCACTCAGTGTCGCTGACTTTTGTATGCATATTAGATTGACAGGTATGCTATACATTTTGGGGTGAGCTTGGCATGGATGGGAGAGCTACCTGGCACATGATCGAGACTGGCATCCTGGCATAGATTTTGGATTCATAATTATAGTTATCTCTTTGATGTAAATGTTTAAACAAATGGAAATTTTGTATATTACGCTGCATATATTAATGAAATTTGATGTTCGAGAACTTGTGTTTCTGATGTCCAAATCCAACGGTGAGGTTTCCTGGAACAGGGCCATACAAAACCGTAATGTGACAATATCACATAAACTACCTATATAAATGTTTCTAAGTTATAGCCAACTAAAAACGGTTCAAATACATACAACCGGACAAGTTTTAAGTCTGGTTTCCAGTCCAACCAGTCCGGTTCTAAAAATATTGGTTTTTGCCATGAAAAATTAGATAGCTCTTATCATTATCATATTATATTTCACACTTCGGAAAAATGAAACTTAGAGAAGTTAATCACACTAATAATCCATCGATTACGTGTATATATTAAAATTCTAGTTTTTAATAAGACTATGTGTATTAGTTGTTTAGTTAAAATGTCAACTAAATGTCATGTAGATAAAAACTTTTTCACTAAGGCTCTCTTTAAATTAAGTGTAGTAGTTAATTAGTATTTGGCACCCATTAAGGTTTTGACGCCCTATGTGTTTCGAGCCCATTTTATCTTGCGATGGTGTTTGAAGCCGTAGTTTGACGATCTCAAAATGTTCACTACGTTCGGTCTAAACATGGAGTCTCTCTTTAGTCTTTACTATAAATCCAACAAAAGTGAAAGTTGAAATTATTACCAGTCAAATTTAATAGTATGGACTATTATCAACCAATATTAATAATTTGAATTATTAAAATCCAATTTACCTTATATATAATATCACATATATATATATATAATTATAACGTAATTCGGTTCTTAAATTCGATTTGATCGCTCCGACCAATAGACTAGCAAAACGTTCCATTAGATGAAGTTGAGGGGGTTAACCGCTAACCTTGCAAAAAAGAAGGGTTGGCCACTTGTTGCCTTGGGGAATGTGCCTAATATATAAACTCCCAAGTCAGAATTAGTTGTCACTTCTACCCTCATCTTCCTTCTTCCGACGACCACCGTCTCCGGCGTCTGTCAAAAAGTTCAAAATGTCTTCGTCGACACTCAAGCGTTGGTTGAGGCCTGAGGTTCGTAACAATCGATATAATCTCCACTTTTTGTGCTTGATTTTCGAGTTAATTTGGTATATATATACTGATCTAAGGAGTAATCGATGGTGTTGTGATCTGAGTTTCGTTTTGTAATCAGATCTGATGGATCTATGTTGTTTCCCAGGTGTACCCTCTGTTTGCTGCTCTCGGCGTCGCTGTCGGAATCTGTGGGATGCAGTTGGTGCGTAACATCAGCGGTAATCCTGAAGTCAGGTAGTTGTGATAGAAATTGGTCCGATCTATCTGTTGCTTTATGAATTGGTTTGAACGATATTGATTGTTGTGTACTTGTGTTTACTCTGTGCCTTTGATAGAATCGATTGTGTAATTCGTAGGACAGTTAACTTTGGATGATTTGATGAGCAATTTCACTAGATGTATGTAGAGATTAGTATAGGAAAGGGAGATTTTCTTCAGATGAATCATAGCTAAATGCATTGGAGAAACTTGCAATGAATTTTGATTTATAGGAAATGATTTGACAAATAATCAACAAGAACAGCCTCTTTGGGTTGGTAGCTAGTGCTAAAAGTCAAAGACTCTTTGGGGAAGACCAAGTTGAAATCCTGGCATGAGGTAGGTTAGGAGTTGTTATAGTTTTGGAAGTTGAAGTAGACGAATGCGTGAGTCATCGTTCTAAAAAAGTCAACATAAACAGCGATTGGATGATGTATGTAAATTACATAAATAACATGATATGTATTCTGAGGTACTTATATTGTCTTCCCAAGTATAAAGATTTTGAAAGAAGCTAAACTATTTTCTGTTCCGTATTAGAGAAATAAAGGAGCTTACTCCCCAATAAAAGGTTGTGGGTTCAAATCGTGTACATTACAAATATGATGATTTTAGAAGTAGATTAAGTGTAGAGTTGATAGTGTGTGTTTGCCTGTCATAAAAAAAATCAATAATCTTAACTCAAATGTTTTTGCTAATTTTCTCTTACAGGATATATTATTTTTCAGAAAATTAAAAAAGTTTAAACTTTATTTTCTTCAATCCTCTAGTCAGGTTTGGTCTGTATAATGTTTGATTTAAAACTTTGAAAATCTATAAGCTAGTAAACCGTGTTTATATTTGCACATATTGCTTGACTTATTTTGCTTGAATCCTATTTAGCAAGACATATATTCACTTGGGTCTGGTCTGCAAGTTGTTAGATTTTGAAATTATGAACAATCTTCTAGCAAACTAGCCATCAATTAGTGTTCAATTTTCATGGATAGCTTGATTTATTTTGATTGATTTCCCATAATCTCTTGGTGGTCTGCATATTGTGTGATTTTGAATTAAGAACAAATCTTTAAGTCATTAAGCAGTGTTTAAATTTGTACACATAGCTTCACTTATTCTGCTTGATTTCCTATTCAGCGAGACATGTATTCGCTCAGGTTTTGTCTGCAAGTTGTTGAATTTTGAAATTATGAACAACCAATAAGCCATCAAGTTGTCATAGTTGTTGAACGTGCAAGGCACACTTAAAGCACAATGAGTGAACCTTGTGCATAGGCGCAAGGTACTTAAAAAACGAGAGTTTTATAAGCGAGGCTCATAGTATAAAAATACCATTTTTAAGGGTTTTAGACGTTTTAAATTTCTTTTGGGCTAGTTTAGGCTGTTTTTGGTTGATACCAGGCTCGTTTAGGGCTAGTGCAATTGTTTCATACCTGTTCAGGCAATTTTTGGCCGGAACTTGGCTTGAAAATGTGTCTGAGCGCCTGAAAATGTGACTTTTGGAGCGAGGTGACAGGGCTGCGCCTGAGGGCCTAGGCGCACGCCTTTTGGGCTTTTGATAACACAGCAAGTAGTGTTTATATTTTCACAGATAGCTGACTTATTTTGATAGAATTCCTATTCAGCTATACATATATTCTTTTGGTGGGTTTGGTCTGCATATTGTCTGATTTTGAACTTACGAACAATCTTTAAGTCATTAAGCAGTGTTTAAATTTGTACAAATAGCTTCACTTATTCTGCTTGATTTCCTATTCAGCTAGATATATTCGCTCAGGTTTTGTCTGCAAGTTGTTAAATTTAGAAATTATGAACAATCCTCAAGCCATTAAGCAGTGTTTAAGTTTGCACAGATAGCTCAACTTATTATGCTTGACATGTATGTATATGTGTATAAATGTACAGAGTGAGCAAGGAAAACAGAGCCGCGGGTGTGCTGGATAACTTTGCTGAAGGTGAAAGGTACGCAGAGCATTCGTTGAGGAAGTTTGTTCGCAACAAGAGTCCAGAAATAATGCCAAACGTCAATTCCTTCTTTGCAGACCCAAAATGAACTTATTTCTGGTGTTGTAAAACCAAAAACCAGTTGGTCTCAGATTTCTTTTGTGAGATTTAAAACCAGTTTGTGGCATATTCTTGAAGCCATTATTGTGTTTGGAAAGAATATTTGCTTAATAAGCACATCATTTGAAAAAGTATGTTTGTCTTTCTTGTATCAGAATATTCCTCTCACTATCCTATTAATCAAAAGAGTTAATACATAAATAGTCCATGAGGTTTGGCGAAAGTAACAGGGATTATCTGTGTAATTAACTTTAATCACAATTATAAAGTCTGTTTGATAAAAAATCTCTGAATAGTTATGTAAAAAGGTTTTCCTTGCTCCTTAATTTAGTATTGGTCTTTCTATGGCTTTTCATAATTTTACGATTTTTGGTATTTTCAAACGATAGATATGCCAAAATAAAAATATGTTGTAGTTGAAAAGAAAACTCAATACCATATATTATATTTATTGAACATTAAAACAATAAAAGAACCTATATATATTTTTTATATTATTATACATCTATATAAAAGAAGACTTTTGACTAGATGTAAGTTTAAGAATTTTTAGTTTTAATCATAAGAGTTTATTTTTATACATGATGGATCAAGAGTAGATTATTTGAATTTTTATATAGTAAAATGCAACAAACCGAAGCGGTTATATTTATGAGCGAACATCACTGTTGTCAATATTGGTATTATCGAAACCGGTATGAGTATTCGCTTTTATAGTTTTCGATGAACCGAACAATCAATGAACAAAGTCACGTCGGGTAAAACAGAGAAAAGTGACCAAACTCCCGCGCACGTAGCACAAGAGATAACACTAGTTACTTATAATGAAAAAGGGGGTTCAATCAAGACTAGGGCTGCAAACGAGCCGACTCGTATACTTTTACGAGCCTAAAATGCGACCTTGGGCTCGGCTCGTTTATATATGAGCCGAGCCAAGCCAGCTCGAGAGTCAACTTTTTTATTTTAAATAAGTATAATTTTGTTATCTTTTACAAATATTGATATATAAAAACAACTATAATATGTTTACATTTGTTTATTATAACTCACTTAACAATGGTACGAGATCGGTATTTCATGAACTATTATCATCATTTATATATTTGTACTTAAGTTTCTTTTATTAAAAAATATCAAATTAACCATATGTTTCTATTTAATAATATGACACAAGTATTGTTTATAATATATAAAAAAAAATCATAATTAGCCTTGAATTTAAAGAGTCAACGAGCGAGCTCACGAGTGAGCCAACGAGCTGGCTAGTGAGCGAGCCAAGAGCCAAGCTGACCTTGGCTCGGGCTCGGTTCCTTTACAAACGAGCCGATTTTAAACAAGCTATTTTCAAACGAATTTCGAGCGAGTTACGAGTTGCGAGCTTTTTTAGCATCTATAATCAAGAGTTAAGGCTACACCATCACAACTTCTACGCGTCTGGGTTGTGTCCACCTGCCACTCCCTTTATATTTTTTACCTATCAACTTTATGTATAAGGTGATCTTGTGTTCAAATGTAGAAAAGAAAACTTGTGTGCCCCATGTATAAAATGGTCATTTGTTCAAAATGTAAAAAAGAACTTTTGCGCCTAATATACAATAACATGAAACTATCATGTAGGTAAGAAAATTGTTTTTACATATGTAGAATAGTTGGTACTAAAGGTCCAGCTATACATACATCTACGGTGTATACAAACTTTTTTAAGAAGACTATGACACCCTATAAATATTCTGAATAAACTTATAATTAAAGGTTGATGTAGGTGGAAGCAAAAGGATAAACAATTGAACCAGTTGATTCAACGACAATACGAGAAACAACTCTTCTAACTATCGTTGATTCACAAAAAACGCCGATAATCAGGATTTCACACTAACACAACACAACACACTGTGATAGAGAGAAAAATATTTTTATAAAACTTCAAAACTAAAACCCCCCCCCCCCCATTGCTTACATGCATATAAAAAACAAACCAAAAATCGAATGGGTCACAAAACATAGACGGGTGCAAAAAATAAAGTTCAACAAAATCTAAAATAAAACAAAAGTAAAATAACTAATAAAATAAGCCATTTTTGGGCCAAAACGATGACCCAAACCGCCTACGGCGTTTGTGAAAACGTGCCCCTCGTTCCAACGGTGGTTTCGACTGGTCACATGCCCAAAAAAAACCGGGTTCGGACCCGACCCGGAACGGGTACGGGTACGACCCGGTATAGTTGAACCCGGTTTGTACCCGGAAAAAACCCGTAGGGTTGGAACCGGGTATTAGTTTCTAGATTTTCTTAGAACCCGACCCGACCCGAACCCGACCCGGAACCGGTTGAACCCGGGTTGGACCCGGTTTTGCCCTTTTTTTTTTTTTTTTAAAAAGTAGCCGTTTTTTAACGGCTATATAGCCGTGGGATCGATTTTTGGCCGTTTTTTTGTCACTTTTAGGCTTATAAGTTAGTATAACTAGGTGTAGGTTGATATGGTTTAGTACCCAAGTCTCAAACGCAAAAACATACGCAAAAACGCAAAAAATACTCTCGTTTACTCTCGTTTTACACGTTCACTTTCTTCAATCTTGATATGGCTCACTCACAATCTTCCGTTGGTCAAAGTTCGTCCAACGCTCCAACCGTCGTTCGTGTCATTCAAGAAAAGAAAAAAAATAAAAAAAAAAAAAAAAAACCCGGTTGGACCCGGGTTTCATACCCTACCCGAACCCGACCCGACCCTACCCGGGTATACCGGGTAGGGTTTTTATGCTACTGAACCCACCCGGGTTCGTACCCGGGTTCACAATACCCGGTTCGTACCCGGGTTCACCAATACCGGGTACAAAAAAACCCGGTTGGGCCAAACCCGGGTTGTACCCGGTTTTCGGGTCCGGCCAACCCGAAATGCCCATCTCTAATTTCAGTAAAGCCTCTTTTAACAAGTGATATTAGGCCTCCAAAAAAACAATAGCTTGCTTCTCAACACTCGAGCTCACACCAAGATCCAATTAGATTTGATAAATAACAAAAGGCAAACATTAACCGAATAAGGTGATCAACAAGTACACAAAAATAAAGTAACCTAATGAGGAGTTGCTAGATTAACATGAAAAAAAATGAGGTTATTTTAAATAATCATTAAACTATTTGAAAATAAGGATGCAATGATCTTCAATTTATTAGAAATAGGGATTTGGAGACACAAGAGTCTCAACATATATGACTCCTTGTAGTTAAAAGTATAGATAACCTGCAATAAAGTAGGTTAAGTCTGTTAGATAGTCCATCATATCTATATTCTTTATATTCAAGGAGACGCATAGTAGTCCATCGAAGCTTGCTAAAATAATAATATCCTCTTGGAATGGAACGTCATGGGGGTGAGCGAGTCATGGTTAGGGGACAGACCACACTCAAACGTGTGGAATGTTTGGGATGGCTGGTCGAGAAGAAGAAGTTTAGAGTTGGTTTGGTACCTGAGGTGCAGGCGCGCAAACATAGGCGTCGATAAGAAAGAATTCCATGCTTTACATATGCATCGGAAACGGCCTATGCACTTTGCAGGAAGTCTTGGTAGTACCTCGGACTGTACTATTTCAGGTGGAAGTTGTGGATGAATCATAGGCATCATCAAAGATGCAGGACGAATGGAATGTAAAATGGTAATTGGTATATTGATATACGGGAACTTCAATTGATAAAACTTACTATTGGTGTCCTATGTCAATTATTGTGAGCTTAATTTATATAATGATATGATTCGATAACTACAAATCCGATTTAGAAGCACGAAATAAAAACGGAGTTTGACCTCTGTATATTACATTTTATGGTATATTACTTTTTATGGGGAAAAAACTAATGACTAGTCTCTTGGTTAACGAAAATATTATAAATAAAAGCGAAGGGGTGATTTCGAGATTTTCTGTAGGCGCTAATATTTGATTGGTAATTTGAAAATAGTATGTTTTTCAACTGAAAATAAAATATTGTTTTCGTTAACATGTAAATAGAACCAAGTGTTTTTACTTTTAGGTGTCGGTAAATAAAAGTAATTAAAAAAGATAAAATAAAATAAAATATCTTCAAATGCTTCAAGAAATAAAGGCTCTAGCGGCAACACCTTTAGTGACGACAGGTGTCGCTTCTACACAATAAATTTCGGCTTTTCCTCCTAATTGTCATTGCCATGTAGTTTGGCGCTTCCTCCTAATTGTCATTGCCATATAGTTTGGCGCAATGAAGATAAATCTTTATGCTTTGTGAAAACTTATCAGCAACAAAAATTCCATAACATATTTATATGGCATTTTTTATCCATGAAAATAGAAAAAAAAAAAAAAAAAACTGGTGACCCCAATTCTATTACCCTGATTGTGGATGATGAAAGATTCATTGATAATAATGCAGATATATACCTTTAGATAAGATGAAAAAATGACAACGAGGACGACTACGATCTTATAGACACGCCTTATTTTACTGATGGTTTTGAATGAATGCATGTTGTTTTTGTTGTTGTTGTTGTTGCTGCTGCTGCTGCTGCTGCTGTTGTTGTTGCTGTTGTTGTTGCTGTTGTTGTTGTTGTTGTTGTTGTTGTTGTTGTTGTTGTGACGACCACCGTCGCCAACGACCACCGTACTGCCGTAGTGTAGATCTAGATCCCAAACCTAACTCAAATCGAAGGTCAAACACCTAAAACCCAAATCGGTGTGATGTGGTGTAGTCGTCAGAGACGTGGTGAGTGCGATGGTGTAATGGTGCGATGTCATATTGGTGCTAGATGGAGATGGATACGACAATGGACTGATGATGTGGTGGTGGTGAGGATATCGACAGTGGTTCGCTCGATGGTAGTTCCGTCGATTACATGCTACTGGTGGTGGAGAAGGGTGATGGTGGTGGTTTTACCGACGATCGTGGTGTGTCGACAATGCTCAAGTTGCATGGAGAAATTGATGGTAAGGGGATGGTGGGTTGGCTTTATAAATATGTTATTATTATTATATTTAAAGGTATATTGTCATTTTACACTCAACTAACTAAAAAACTTAACTGAAGTTCATGTTAGGGACCAATTGTTTTACGATCTGGCAAACAGTTGGGACCAATTATGTAATTTCTCAAAAGCTGGGATCAATTCGGCAATATGGGTATACCACTGGGACCAATTGTGTAATTAACTCTTATTTATATTCCAATACCATATGTTTTAGCTGTTTTCTAATTGCTTTATTTCATAGTTTATTTTGATTTGCAAAGTTTTCTTAACACCACGCACTAGGAAGTAATAAAGCAATAAACCAGGGGATCCAAGAGGATTATGCAAACTGCTACAAGGACCAAAATAAATTAGAAAAACAATTTTCATAACTTTGGTGGTTATGAAGATCCCGATAGCCGAAAGAGAAATTCCCTACAAAACATGGACATAGATGTGTGAGTTCAAGTCATTGAGGAGTTATAATTAACTCCCGCATATTAGAACCGCTCCAAGAAAAACAAAACAAATATGACAAAACAACTTTATGAAAGTAGACTATGGTAGTCAATTATATGTCCAGAGGCAACGCCACGAAATAGAAAACTAATATTATCAAACTTGTAATAATAGTTATTTGAAATATCAATAATGATACTTTTGTGGTTTATAGATTACCGGACGAAAAAAGTACGTGGAGGGTTGGAAAGATATGCATTTTAAGCAAGTCTTGGTATGGTTTAATGAGAAAGCAGAAAGACATTGCATAAGTAAATAACAATCACTTATATTATTGTTAACACGTTTAAACTTCTAATTAGATGCATTAAGTCTATTAAAGGGGCTTTGTATAATCTTAACCCACTTAAACTTTTAGTTGGATGTGTTAAGTTATTAAAATGGCCATGTCTTGTTGACTCATTTAAACTTTTAATTGAATGTATCATGTCTAATAAAATGGGTTCAGGCTTTTGACCCATTAAACCTTTAATTGAATATATCATGTCTTTAATTTAATGATGTTAGTATTATTGTTTTATAGTATAGGTTGATTGAAGTTTGAAAAACGTTATCGTTTATTATATAGCTGAACTGGTTGGTCATTTATTACATAGTGGTTATGCTGTTGAATTTTAGTATGATATTTAATGTATGTTTATCTTATTGTTTAATGCATATACAAATTCAACATGTGATAAATAGATCATTGTCGAGCTCGGTTGGGGATGAGACGTCGGTTGATGAGGTTGAAGTTCTTGTAAGTTCTTTAGGAACTAATTAAGCGTGTTCATATATGAGATGTTGGTTGAACGGTGAGAAGTACCCCTGATGTGACTCTTAGTACGTATGCACCCCCACCACACTATAATTAAATGCAAAATCTACTTTGACAAGCAAATGAACTACGGTAAATAAAGTGGTTTTTGTAAGAAAACTATTCCTAAAATAAAAATGGAACACTTTTATGTTTTTCTATATATCTATATACCTATATACTATATATAAAAATTTGAGATGGATATATTTGTAATTTTGCATAAAGTCTAAGACACCTAAAATATTTTTAAACATAAAATACAAGTGCTTAATGCGATAATTCTTAATGTACCATTATTTAATAAACTTCTCTTCATTAATACATTATTTAACATACATTAGATTATTTAATTTAATTCATTGAGTATTATTTTATTTATTATATTTTAAATTAATATTTAAAATTACATTTATTTTTTATATACTTTATAACTAAATATAATTTTAATCAAATATTATTTATTTGAATACTTAACTTTATAACCATTATATATTTTATAACTTATACTCTTAAGTTAAGTCAAATTTACACTCAAACTCCTAAACTTTAACAAAACCCTTCTATTTTCTTTTAACCAAGTTACAATATAACACATCAACTTTAATAAGATTACCATTTACATATTCGTTATTCTTTTCTTTTGTTTCGATGATTCATTTTTTGACAGTATTTTTTTGTTATACTTTTTTTATCAGCGTTTCACGTGTGAATTTTTTACAGCTGTTTAATACTACTGTATAAATCATCAGAATTAGCATTTTTAAATTTTACAATCCCGTACAGTCATCTACTATCTAATCACATACAAATCAAATAATAGTAATTAAATAGAATACAATTAAAACTCAAATAAAAAAGTAGAAGAAAGTAGATGAAGTAAATGATGATGGTAAATTGAATACTTTTTTATATGTACGTTTTCTTTATTTGTTGTTTAAAATTAAGCAAATAAACATTGTGATTTTTGTATAAGATGTCTCTTAACCCTTGTGTGAATCCAGGGATCGTTCAGGAATTATCAGAATTGATTTGAACAATTATTGATCGCGGAATTATCAATACTTGGTGTTTAATCTATTAATAATACTAAAATCAACCAATCAAACAAATAAAATAAGAATAATTAAACCGAGAAACTCAATAATATTGCTCGTAATGCTTTCTTGTTGCTATTGATGTTGCTGATCTTGAATACAATGATTCAGATAATGATTACTGATGATTCTAATAATTCTCAACTTTGTTATGTATGATCTATGTTGTTGATCTCGTATATATATATATATATAGATCTAATTATGTTCTATTGCTAGCTATTTTGTTGCTATAGTTAAGCTAATTAAACTTATCCAAATCCTCGCCATGTTTATCGGCTTAGAAATTTGAGATTTACAACGAATCTAATATGAATAAATTTTGTTGATGTGACTTGGAATATCCGCTTGAATAATATGTCTTTCATCGTCATTAATTGTTGTTGTTCTGTCACGTTGACTTGTTGACTTGATGTTGACTTCTGAGTTAATTGGTCTTCCGCAGGAATTTACTCTTCCGCAGGTAGTCTGTCTTCCGCAGCAACTGTTTACTGTACTTGTTCTTGTGCTTCCGCAGGAGTTCTTGTCTTCCGCAGCAATCCCTCCAGCATCTTCACTTGTTCTTTTCTTGTTCAGCTGAAGTTGTTCTTCCGCATGAGATCCACGGATGTACATTCTTCATTATGTTCCTGAGAACATCTACGAAAGAACAATTTACTCATCCGCAGTTGTTCCAACACTTAATCAATTTTCCAAATTGACACAGTTTAATGTTTCCTGAACATTCACACATACATTTGAAATATATTATATCATAGATGAATATATTAAATGAAGTGCAAAATAAATATTATTTAATTCATAAACACAATTATAATCAAATATATTCATATTATATCATCAAGAACAATAATTACAATCATGATTACAAGAGTGATCTTTATCATCTAAACCTATACAAGAGATCTATCCCTAACAGTACTCCCCCTTAGGTTTAGACTCTAGTAATCATTGGTTTAATACTTTAAGCTCATTCACTCTTGACAAAATCTTTGCTTTAAAGTAATCAGCAGTCACTTGTTGATCTTCATACTTAATCTTGATCTGCCTTCGGATCATCCTCTTCAGAGTTTTGTATTTCAAGCCCAATAAGCTGACCAGCTTCATACTTTCTCCTCTTATGGGCCTTGGCATGCAATTTGTCTATGACTTGGATAAGATGTACATATAAGCACAAGTCATTCTGAGATTGTTGATCTTGCAGCCTTAGAAAATATTGTCGTACAGATAGGATGTGTAACTTGGGTGCAACAGTTTTATTTCAACTGGATCAAAAATCCTTATACTGGCTGCCTTCCTTTGAGGATCATTCCTCAGCAGAATCAGTTCCTTATTCTTTTCTACATATCCCCATTCAGTAATAGGGAATGTAAACTGATTGCCTTTTATTGTTTTGACTGATGCATAAGCTTTGTCTTCAGCTCCAACTCTCTTCAAAAATTCTTCATCAACCAATAGAGATTTAGGCTGAGACTTCCTGAGTTTTCTCTTCATGTGCTCTGCATCAACCAGTCTTGCTTCCCTGAGAACATCTCCCTTAAACTTGTGACTCAGTTTGGTCACAAGTCTGGAGAAATCTCTTCCTCTTGGACTTATGGGGTAATTGGTGATGGGAATGTTTTGTAGTGTATGAAGGTCTACATCTGGCAGTGCTAGTAGAAATTCTACTCGTGGGAAGTATTGCACCATGCCAGATGCCCTCTTAATAAGTGTGCAATCCCATTCCCCATCATATTTCCAAGCAATTATTGATCTCCTTTGCTTCTTCAGGCCTTGTGATGAGATCAAAGAATTGTATTAATGTATATTTTTGCTCAGTAATCTCTCTCATAGCAGTGCTTAGAGGCCAGATCTTATGAGAAACTAAATCCCTTGGCTCTCTAATCATTTTCTCCTTTCCCATATGCATATATTTGGCTTTTACTATTGTGGGTTCAGTAGGAGTTTGAGTTTGTTGATAGGCAGGATTGGGAGCTCCGGATCTGAATTTTACTCATGTGTCTAGCTCTACTTTCATAACATGATCCATCATTGCTTGAGTTCACCAACTGATCTTCCCTTTAGCTTATAGGGCTGGTAGTTATGGCTTTGTAACCAGCATGTCATGTTATATCTTGTAAGCTTGGCTGTATCACAGTGGCTCAACTCTTTCTAATCTTCTCCATTGCCTTGTACTTGGAGAATGTTTCATAAGTGCAGACTGGAAGCATTAGTTTTGCAGCATCGAATTCTTTTAGTGCTTGAACCATCTCTCCCATGTTCATCTTCTCGACCAAGTCATATGGAAATCCATGATTGATTAATTGCATGAACATGGAGGACTATGGTAGTTCTTCTACTATGTCATTAGTAGTTAGTAACAGTTCTTGTTTGGCTTCAGTTAGTTCTTCCCAGTCTTCATCACTGTCTTCTTGAAGCTGTATTACTTTGGTTTGCTGCTCTGGAGAATCTGATTTTGTCTTTTTTAATGATTCTCCAGCAACATCAGTTATCTTCCCTAGATATTTCCTCTTTCTGGTGTAAGTGATCATTGCTGAATCACTTTGTTCTTTTCCGCTTCAGTCAATTTCTTCTTCAACCTTTCAATCTCATCATCTTTCAGTTTCAATCTTTCAGCTTGTTCATCGACTAAATCATTCAAAGCATCAACTACTTCATTATTCATCACTGCATCTTCCCTTAATCTTTTTATAATGGCATCTTTCTCAATTATGGTCCTCTCCTTTTTCATCAAATCTTTCTTTATCTTTCTCAATTTCTCCATTTTTTGATTACTTTTAAGCACCAAATTATTATATTTTGCCACCAGATAGCCTTTGCTTACATCAATTTCCTCCTCTTCCAAGTCATCTTCTTTGTAAGCAATCACATCAGTGTAAGCACCCTCATCCTGTGCAACTTCCTCATCTTCATCTTCTGCCCCACTGTAGATTTCTTCTATTTCTCCATCATTGACAGCCTCAACTTCTTCCTCGTCAAGATTAAGCTCTTCTGTTTGTGTTGGGCTGTCAAAGGGTTTAGTGGGAGTGGGTGAGGTGATTGGTTCTGTTGGTGGTGGAGGAGATATGGGCTCTGTGGCACCAGTATTTATGGAAGTTATAAGATTGGTGAGTGTGGAAGAGTAGGTTGGATCTCATCTGACTAACTACTTCCGTAGAAGCAGTGTTTATTGATGTTGGAGATTGGCCAGGAGAGATTGGTTCGATGTCCTCACTTGAAGATTTCAAGCGGATGGGTGATGGTGGTGGTTGTGATTCTTGGTGGGGTGACTTGGGTGAAGTATGGTATGGTGTTTCAGGCTGGGAGTGTGTGGCAGATGGGGCTGATGAACTTGCAGTTGGTTGCTCCTCTACCCACAGCAACTCCTGAGGAATATCATCATTCTCATCTAGTATGTGAGCAAACATCTCCACACCGCCTCCTTCATACTGCCCTTTCAATTTGTTGAGAAGGGATTTGCTTAAGTGGCTCTGTACACCTATATCACCTTCTCTCTCACTTCGAGGATTTGTTCATTGATTATCAATTGAGGAATCGAGGGAACATGAACATCTTGTTCTCCTTTTGCCACTTGCACATGATCGCAAAGGCAGTTCATGATGTATTTGGCATAATTATAGGTTCTTCCTTCAAAGATTCCTATGATCCCAGATGAGATGTGGCGTGAGAATCTATCTAACCCGGACTTCCGGTTGGAGATGCACTTGAGGTAAGTATGACAGAGGAACCAGTAAGGCTTGCATAGCCTACCCTTCTTGATTTCTCCGTGTTTATAGTCACCATCGTAGCCCATCAGATTGAATACCTTCTGGATGTATTCATGGTCGAATACATCCGGATGACCTTGTTCATTCTCTCCCAGTTCTAGGGCACTGTGGATTATTCCTTCGTTTGCCCAAAGGGGTAAGTTCCCAATGGTCACAGTGATCATGGTTCCTTCATCTCCTTTGACTATTGCAGCTGTATTCCAGAAATCTATCATGTGGGATAGATAGATGACTGAGTCAGCAGTCAGCGCGTAGAAGAGTCGTGTTCTTCTCAGGTATCTTATAATGTCTCTGCATTCATCCTCCACATCTGGATTCAGAAATGCACAGACATTGTGGTCTTTTACAACCGATTAGCCATGGTGACAGTGGTGTTAGCCTAGTGTTCGATGTAGACGATGAAGAAGGGGGTTTTGGATGAAGGGGTTTTTAGGTCAGAGTGTTTTGAAAATGAATAGAAAGGCCAACGGTCGAAGTACCTTTTTATACCTTTTTAGACACCCATTTACAATTTTTACCCCTCCGAGGTTATTAACTATGCCTAATAAATAATTAATAGCATTTAATGATCACATAATTAAGCAAAGTATAATGTCCACGGAAATCATAGTTTTCTGTTTCTTCCGTACTTTATCTACGGAAGTGGACCCATTCTGTCTTCCGCAAAAACATCTGCGGATGAACAGATTTCACTGTATCTACGGAAGATAGCTCATGTCTTCCGTAGTACACCTGCGGTTCCGAAGGGAATTAATTGATTAGTTATGCTACTCAGATTAAGGGAATTAATTGATCAGTTATACTCAGATTCACGAGGTACTACTCCCCTAAATTTGTGATTAATCATCTACGGATGAGTTTATCAAAAATTATACGAAGATCGCATGATCAGTGAATGTGTAACTGAAAATCATGAGTATAGTGTTCTGTGGCAGGCAATTGGTTGAAAACTAAGGATCATACTATAAATCAGACACATTCCTGCTTATTTTGGTTGAGTGAAAAGCCTACTGGATCTAGTGCAAATTGCAAATATGGTGATCCGTAGAAGTTCAACCTAGAGTGTATGTTGGGCATGTCCGGCTAGTTATCATGTTTTGGTAAGAATTAAAGATAAACAAGGATGAATGCATCATGCAAGGTGTATGAAAGTCTGTCTCCCAGATTGTGATCAAGTCATCACTTTATCACACATACCATGTTCCGTAGATTATAAGCTCTATCTTAAGATTTCTTTGAAATCTTATTAATGCCTTTTATGAATGCTCTTTGAATACTATGTAGTTGATCCTTTAGGATTCTTTTGGAGCAGTTCTTTTTGGGAACTTTTAATGATCAGCATCAGGTCACCAGGTCTTTACTTACGTAAAACAGAGGTGCCCTTTGACCCAGGTCTTTGCTTACGCAAAACAGAGGGTCATGATGCGCAAAGATAGAGGTTATAAGGTGTTACAACATAGTAAGTGTGCATAAGTGATGAGTTGTGTACTTTCTGATGAGACTTACTTGTTAACTCCTCACAATGACTTGTCCATACTAAGTCATCTTGGCTTTATGTTGAGCATGACATAGCTTATTTTCCACTCAGGATGAACCTATTCCATATTCAACACATCAGATCAGTAGTTAGTTGGTTGGGTGCAGGCAGGATATATGTCATGTTTATAGCATACTATCATATCCGTAGATTATCAAAAGCCTTACACATAAGTTTATGTTGTATCCTCATATGAGCACAGTTAATGAGCCTATATACCTGTTGTTAATGTTTTGAACTTATTCTAAGTTGATCATGCCTAATGATTCAATTAAGAACTTAAATCTTACTGAATCAAAGGCCTTAGTGAATAAATCAGCAAGCTGATTTGTTGTGTCCACTTTGATCAACTTAATTAGTCCTTTTTCTGAGCAGTCTCTTAGAAAATGGTATCTGATTTCTATATGCTTAGTTTTACTATGTTGGACTGGATTAGCAGTGATAAACATAGCAGCTGAATTGTCTATATATATTGGTGTCTGGAGAAAATTGTAACCATAATCAAGTAATTGATTTTGTAACCATAGAACCTGGGAGCAGCCTGCTGAAGCAGCTATGTATTCAGCCTCGGCTGTGGATACTGAAACATTTGTCTGCTTTTTGCACTGCCAAGACACAAGTCTTGGTCCTATGAATTGACATCCTCCAGTTGTTGATTTTCTATTGTTGTTGCATCCTCCGTAGTCACTGTCTGAATAGGAGTAAAGCTTGAAGTCTCCTTCTTTGGGATACCAAAGTCCAAGTGATGGTTTCCCTTTGAGGTATCTGAATATTCTCTTTACTGCATTCAAGTGAGACTCCTTTGGATCTGCTTGATACCTAGCACACACACACAAGCAAACATTATGTCAGGTCTACTAGCAGTTAAGTACATTAATGATCCTATCATAGATCTATATAATCTTTGATCAATAGACTTCCCTGTTGGATCTAGTACAGTTTTATCTATAGTAGATGCTGGTGTTTTGCATGATGCATAGTCTGCAAGGTTGTATTTCTTCAGTGTTTGAAGGATATACTTTTCTTGATTGATGAAGATGCCATCTGTTTTCTGATGAACTTGTAATCATAAGAAGAAAGTTAATTCTCCCATTGAACTCATCTGAAACTCATATTGCATTAAGGCTTCAAACTCTTCACAGAGTCTCTTGTTTGTTGATCCAAATATGATGTCATCAACATATATTTGAACAACTAAGAGATCTTGATGTTCATGTTTGAGGAAGAGTGTCTGGTCAATTGTTCCTCTCTTGTATCCATGTCTTAGGAGAAACTTGGACAGTGTTTCATACCATTTTCTTGGTGCTTGATGAAGTCCATATAAAGCTTTATCAAGCTTGTACACCCTGTGAGGGTAATCAGGATCTTCAAATCCTGGTGGTTGAGAAACATAGACCTCTTCATCAATTTTACCATAAGAAGGCACACTTTACATCCATTTGGTAAACTGTAAACTTCTTATATGATGCATATGCCAAAAACACTCTTATTGCCTCAATCTTGCAACTGGTGCAAAGACTTCATCATAGTCTATGCCTTCCTCTTGTGTGTAGCCTTGAGCAATTAGCCTTGCTTTGTTTCTGATTATTATTCCCCTGTCATCTAGCTTATTTTTAAATAACCACCTTGTGCCAATGGGATATTGGCCTTCAGGGAGATCAACTAGATTCCACACCTTTTGTTTCCTGAATTGCTGAAGTTCTTCTTGCATTGCTTCAATCCAGCTGTTGTCTTTCAAGGCTTCTGTTATGTTGGGAGGAACTACTTGTGATAGAAAGCAGGAGAATAGACAAGTGTTTGTAGCTCCCCTTTGTCTTCTGGTAGTTCTGTTGTGGAGGTCACCTATCATGTTATCAATTGGGTGATACTTATGTGCTCTAACTGTTGGTACATCATTAACTTGGATGGATGAATCCAGGTTTGTGATGTTGGTTGTTGGAGATGAGGTTAGTTGTGATGGAGAGTCAACAAAGTAGTTCATCTCATTTTCTGGTGCAACTGTCTGAGTTTCCGCAGAAACATGTATGCCTTCGGGGTAGTGGACATGTCTTCCGCAGTAGGGACTTGATCAGCTGTAGATTCAGAGCAAGATATTTCTGTGTATGACAATGGTGTTGAATGGTTTTCTGATGTGGTTTGATTCTTAGGGGATCTCAGTCCATCATCTGCAGAAGCAGGAACATCTACGGAAGTAGATGGTACTTCAGCTGATGTGCATGGTGTGAGGTCATCAGAAACATCTTTACTAGTTTGTGTTGATGCATCAGGATCAGTGTTACTTTGGTTCTCCAGGGAAGTGACTCTAGGTGGGTCAGCTGGCAATGGTACACCCATATTTGGAGGAACATAAGGGTAACATGTATCAGCAGCACCTGTCACGTTAAGATAACCAGAGTTAAATGAGTTAGTTAATGCATCTATATCAAACAGCCAAGATGATCCTTTCACTGACTGTGGAAATAAGGATTCATCAAAGGATACATTAGGAGTTTTTTCCACTATGTTATCATGTGGAATATAGACTCTATATGATTTAGATGTTGATGAGTAACCAACAAAGAAACCATCATAGGCTTTTTCAGCAAATTTTCCTAACTGTTCTTTTGTGTTTAATACAGATACGTGACACCCAAAAGCTTTAAGATATCCTATAAAAGGTTTTTTTTAAACAGAAGTTCATAGGGTGTTTTATTATATTCTTTGACAATCAAAGTTCTGTTTTGAACAGTGCAGGCTGTGTTCACAGCTTCTGCCCAAAATGTTATTGCAGATGTGAGTCAGCTAGCATTGTTCTTGCTGCTTCAATTAGAGTTCTGTTTCTCTTCTCAGCAACTCCATTTGTTGAGGAGTTCTTGGAGCACTAAATTGCCTAGCTATGCCTTTATCCCTGCAAAATGAGTCTAAGACATAATTAACAAATTCAGTTCCATTATCACTTCTCAGTATCTTGATTCTTAGATCAAGTTGATTTTCTATCTTAGTGATGAACTCCATTAAAATTTCTGATGTTTCACTTTTATATTTTAAGAAAAATACCCAAGTAAATCTAGTGAAATCATCAACAATCACCAAACAGTACTGCCTTTTGCCAATGCTTAACACATTGGTGGGACCAAAAAGATCTATGTGCAGTAACTTTAGTGGTGTTGTGTTTGTGTTAATTGTTTTGGACTTATGTGATACTTTATGTTGTTTGCCTTTATAGCATGTAATTAGAACAGTAAAATTCTTTCTTTGGAACACCAATGACTAAGTCATTTTTCACCAATTTATTCATGTTCTTCATGTTGGAATGAGCCATCCTTCTGTGCCAGAGTTGTGCTTCATCTTCTGATGATTTAGAGATCAGGCATGTTTCTTTGCTTGTTAGTGCTGTGTTGTTCATATCCAACACATAGGTGTTACCTTTTTTGGTGCTTTAAGAAGGATCCAGTCTTCTGGAATTTTGAAACCTGGCTTAAGAATGTAGCAATCAGAGTTATCAAAAAGTAGTATAGTGTTGGTCACAGATTTGTGATACACTTAGTAAGTTAAACTGTAAGTTTTCACAAAAGTTAACTTTTTCAAACTTTAAAACTCCATTTGTTACCATTCCTTCACCAGTAATTTTACCTCCCTTCTTATCCCCACCAAATGCTACATATGAAGCATTATTATGTTTGAAGTCCTGCAAGAGGGTGCAGTCTCCTGTCATATGTCTGGAACAGCCACTGTCAATATACCACTTGTTGTCAGCCCTCCTTGGATGTTCCTGTAAACAAAATGAACTTAGTTAGACTTAGGAGCCCAAGCCTTGCTGGTCTTGGGCTTGACATTGTTATCTAATGTATCAACTTTCTCATGAATAAGACTTGAAGTTTCTAGATTAGTTGTACAGTCTGTTAATTCATTATGTTTAGTTTGGGGTGAGGATGTAATGGTTGATGAAGTTGAGGTGATGTCTTCTTGATTCATACTGACTTGGTTAGTCATTTTGTTTGAGACTTCTTCTTTGATGTGGATGATGAGGAATTGCCAGAAAATGTTTTTGCATCCTTTGCTTTGGACTTAGGCACATCATTGCCTTTGTCAAAGTGATCAAAGAAGTTGTCTTCTTCCTCAAGTGCTACCTTTTTGTGTGGTGCATTCTTTTGCACTTGTGATTTCTCCTTCTTATTCTTTAATTGCACCTCAGCAACTTTGTTGTTTTTCTTAGTAACTTTCTGTTCTTGTTGTTGTTTCTTTTGGTTTGAATCTCTATCATCTTCAGAAGATTGTGAGTCTGACTCAGAGGTATCTACTTTCTTTGTCTTGACAATCTTTGTTTTGTTCTTCTTGTTGAAGTAGCATTCCTTTGTAGTATGGTTGTTTTTGTTGCATATTGCACAATATTTGTTGAAGTAACAATCTGAAGTCATGTGATTGTTCATGTTACATATTGAGCAATAGCTGCTGAAGTAGCATTCTTCTGTGCTGTGGTTGTGCATGTCACACCATTTACAGTAAACTTCATCTTCACTGTCAGATGCATTCCTTTTCTTTGCCTTCTTCTTGCTCATCAGTTTTTTCTTCTTTAATTCCTTTTCAAATTTAGCTGCTGATGAGTCTTTTCCTCTTCCAGACATGATATCAAAAGGTTCTTGTGTTGTATCTTTTGTGACCTTTTTCTTAGTCTGTTCTGATTTCTTCCGCAGATGATCTGCGGAAGTTATGTTCTTTTCTCCTGATCCTCTTTTTGCTGACTTTTCTTTATTTAGTTTATTGAATGCATGTATGCCTTCATTTAATTGCTCAATCCTTGTGTGGATTGTCTTTAGCAGATTTCTTTGTTTTGGTGGATAGGGTAGTTTAAGTTCATTTAGTACCTTTGGAATTGAGTATTCTTTTAACACAGTTTTATCCTTACCAACCCAGCATTATTAGTCTCAGCCTCTTCATCTAAGTCATCACAGTTGTCATAATCAAATTCTGACAGCTCGGAGTCTGATGAACTAGATTCAGATGACTCAGTATTATTAAGTTTATCTGATGACTCAGGTATGAAGTGATTAGATAAACTGTTGGTCATTGACTCAGGTAAAGGAATATAATTGTTGGTAACTGGTGGTGCAACTGCATGAAATCCCAATCCTGACTTGTTCTTAGACTCAATATGAGAGTTTAACAGTTTCTCATACTATTGTGATGACAATTGGAATTTTTGCAGTTTCACCTCAGTAGATGCATGTTCTGACATAGATTTGGTTAAAGATGTAGTCAGATGCTCAACTTGTGCTTTTAGATTGTAATTTTCAGATACAAGTTTATCTAAATCCTTTTGTAAAGAATTAATTTTGACTTGATAAGTTTGTGTTCTCTAACATGAGATTCATTTAAGAGTAAGGTTTCTTTTACTTTATCAGCCAATTGTTGAGCATGTGTTCTATATCTTTCTACTTCATCTATGCAAGAAGGGGAACACAACCTTTCTCTTACCTCAGTGGCCATTGGAGGGACTTTGTTTTCTATATTGGCCATCAAAGCTTGGTTTTCAGCAAGTACTTCCTTCTCATACATGCTCCAATCACAAGTACCATCCTGCAAAATAATTAAACCAGTTTCTTTGGTGTTAGAGTTACCTGTTGTATTGTTTGGTGGGGATGCATTGGTTAATAGTGGTTGTGTGAAACTCCTTTGACTAGGCTGTCTTGAGTCAGTTGACTGCTGTTGGCTGTTATTGCACTCCCTTGAAAAGTGTCCAAACAGATTGCACTTAAAGCATCTCACTTTGGACTTATCTACACCAATTTTTATTGTTCTTCCTCCAATAGACAATCCTTTGTTTCTTTTCATGTACATCTTGGCTCTATAGGCAATCATTGCCATTTGCCATTGCAGATCCATCTCTTCCACTTCATCAGGATGAAGTTCTTCTAGATCTTGTTGACAAAAGTGAGCAGGAGTCAAGGTGCTTCCTAGATAAGCTTGAAAGCTTGAGCTGAAAGCTGCAAAGGCAGCTTTCTGTTCTTCAGTCTCCAGAACCACAGTAATTGGTTCTGTTTGATTGTTATTCTTCTTGCTTTTGGATTCATCAGCCTTTCCTTTTGTCTTTGTGCTGATTGCTTTGAGTTCTTGATTTTGAAGGCTTTGCTGCGTAGAAACTTGTTCTCCTTCCTTTCACCTTCATCACTGGAGTTGTCTTCATCTTCATTGCAGATGAATGCACTCCCAGTATTCTTTAGTTCTTTGAATTGATAAGGTGCTATAGGTGCTTTCACACTTTTGTTTCTTGTCTTTTCATCCAGCTCCAATGCTTCTACTTTTGCCACTAGAGTGTCTAGACCTATTGTTTTTAGATCAATAGTATTTTTAAACATGGACACAGTCTGTGTCCAGTTTTCAGGCAAAGAATGAAGCATCTTTTTATTCAATTCTTCATTGCTGTACTTAAGTTCAAGGATGTTCATCTCTGTAACAAGTTGCATGAATCTATGCAATTGTTGAGGGACTGACTCACCCGGAATATGATGGAATGTTTCATATTGCACGGAGAGTATCCTTCTTTATGCTTCTAATCTCGTCACTACCTTCACACAGAGTGTGCAGGATTTTCCATAACGAGTTAGCTGTTTTGTATGATTCACACCTGATGAAGAGTTCTTCAGGCAAAGCCATAGTAAGCATACTATAAGCTTTGATGTCAATCTTGACTCTCTTGGCATCATCAGGTGATAGATTCTTTAAACTGATGGGTTGATTATTATCCTTATAATCCGCTCCTAAGGCAGGTGGGATATAAGGTCCTTCGGTAATCGAAGCCCATAAGTCAGAATCTGTGTAATTAACATGATTCCTGAACCGGAGTTTCCAGGTTTTAGAAATCAGATTTGTTTTCCAGTTTAGGAGGTTGATAAGTACCAACAACTGAGTTACTCATGTTATTTAATTTTGAAGAGCAGAGGTTTTGTTTTAAAAAGAATTCGATTAAACTAATCAAAGCTGATAGATCAATTGATATGAATCAATGAGCACCAAGCTCTGATACCACCTGTGAATCAGGGATCGTTCAGGAATTATCAGAATTGATTTGAACAAGTATTGATCGCGGAATTATTACTTGGTGTTTAATCTATTAATAATACTAAAATCAACCAATCAAACAAATAAAATAAGAATAATAAAACCAAGAGAACTCAATAATGTTGATCGTAATGCTTTCTTGTTGCTATTGATGTTGCTGATCTTGAATACAATGATTCAGATAATGATTACTGATGATTCTAATGATTCTCAACTGTTGTTATGTATGATCTATGTTGTTGATCTCGTATATATATAGAGAGATCTAATTCTGTTCTATTGCTAGCTATTTTGTTGCTATAATTAAGCTAATCAAACTTATCCAAATCCTCGCCATGTTTATCGGTTTAGGAATTTGAGATTTACAACGAATCTAATATGAATAAAGTTTGTTGATGTGACGTGGAATATCCGCTTGAATAATATGTCTTCCATCGTTATTAATGTTGTTGTTGTTCTGTCATGTTGACTTGTTGACTTGATGTTGACTTCTGAGTTAGTTGGTCTTCCGCAGGAATTTACTCTTCCGCAGGTAGTCTGTCTTCCGCAGCAACTGTTGTACTGTACTTGTTCTTGTGCTTCCGCAGGAGTTCTTGTCTTCCGCAGCAATCCCTCCAGCAGCTTCACTTGTTCTTTTCTTGTTCAGCTGAAGTTGTTCTTCCGCATGAGATCCACGGATGTACATTCTTCAGTTATGTTCCTGAGAACATCTACGGAAGAACACTTTATTCATCCGCAGTTGTTCCAACACTTTGTTAATTTTCCAAATTGACACAGTTTAATGTTTCCTGCACATTCACACATACATTCTGAAATATATATATCATAGATGAATATATTAAATGAAATGCAAAATAAATATTATTTAATTCATAAACACAATTATCATCAAATATATTTATATTATATCATCAAAAACAATAATTACAATCATGATTACAAAAGTGATCTTTATCATCTAAACTTATACAAAGATCTATCCCTAACACCTTGGGATTCAAAATATGATTTTTTTACATTTATTCATTCGTTACGGTTTATATTTGAAAATCACTAATTTGAAATACTGAAACTTTGAACAATAGCAACATTTCGATTATTTATTAAATGGTATAACTTTAACCCTAATTAATTACAAGGTTCAAAGTCACTAATAAAAGTTGAAAACTCTTTAAATAGATCAGATTTCAAATCCTACAATGAGATAATTAAATTAAAACATACATAAGTGTGTGTCGCAGTTATAAAAATTAAAAATAATTAAAATATTTTAAAGAAAAACTAAACAGAAAGTAGTTAGTGACCTATTCAAAACCTCAACATTGAAAACAAAATCTCCCTATAAAACAGGAATTCAAACTCATCGATCATCTTTCATCATCATCATCATCATCTTCACCGCTTTAACACCATCCCCATGACAGTCAAGGGTGGCTCCCGCCCCGCCTGCGCGGCGTGCCGCTTCCAACGCCGCCGCTGTTCTCCCGACTGCCCTCTAGCACCATTCTTTCCGGCCAACGAACCGAAAATGTTCCAAAACGTCCACAGTCTTTATGGTGTCGGACACATAATGAAGATCTTAAATCAGTTGACTGATCATGAAAAAAAGGAAGAAGCAATGACATCAATCAAATACGAATCAAACATTCGTCAGCTCAATCGTGTGCATGGGTGTTATGGGTTGATAGTGCAACTGCAAAAGAAGATTATGGATTCGATGGAGGAGCTGCGGTGTGTTATTCGTGTTCTTGATGCGTATAAAAAGAATTATAAGCCCAATTGCGTTAATGAGATGAACAATGATCAAGTTGTTGGTAGATCTAGTGATTGGGTTCGTGGGATGATGGTTAATGGAGGGGGTGATGATTTGGGGATTCATTACACATATGCAGCGAGTGATCATGTTGGTGGTTATGATCGTGATGATCAAACGGAAACCAGTGTTGATGTGACGACGAATCGATCTTTGTTTGATGAGTTTCAACAGTATTGCAGCGTTGAAGAACACGGTGAAGGGAGTCAAGATTATGCAGAAATGATGTGTGGGTCGTTTGTTGATGATCAACATCAACAATCTTTTATGGGGCCTAAAGAAGCTCATGATTTGAAGTAAATTTAGGGTTTTTGTAATGATCTTTGTGTGTAAATGTTTATGCGTTGTCGTTCGATCTTGATGATCTAATCGTGTGTTTTATGTTTGCAGGTTGGAATCACCGGAGGCATCGTATTTTAGTGAACATGGAGATTTGAAAGAGGATGAAAAAATGTTTCAAGGTAGAAATAAATGTTAGGATTATACGCGTGTTATTGTTGATTATTGGTTCTCTTCGGATGATTAAATGACAAAAACACTTCTTTCAGGTACAAGGTCCCTTGGTTAGCACGAGTTCGAATGATGTAAGTTGACTTGATAACTCAGATGCAGACTCGAGATCTCCTATCTAACAAACAAAGATTCGCTTTAGCGCGAGTGACCGAAGAGCTTTGAGTTTGATTTATATTAATTGTGTTTAAGAGGGAAACCGTTGTACGTACGCTTATTGTGGTTTTTATGGTGTAGCATATGCGATTTCATTAATTTAGGTTTACATGTTTACATGCATAAGAGATACTAGAAAGACTCTCTTATGATTGCGATCTTACCGAGTAATTTACATTTGAAATAAAACATTTTCGTTGATTTTGCTAACTTGAGAGTATTCTATTTTTTATTTGTTTTGAGATTTTTGAAATTCAAACATTTGATTAGGATATTGTCATATTGATGTTGAGTTTAAAACCTTATGATCATTTTATAAAAGTTAAAACTCTCATGAGACATGGAGGCTGTTTAGGGTTCGATGATATAAAGCAGTACTATACACACGTTTTCAAGAATTCAAAATCCAAATTGGATATAAAACGTAATATGTGATTAATGATTATCAACTATACATGTTTTGGAATTTATATATGATTCAAACAAATTACATGAAGATATCATATGATATGACACGTTGTGGATAAATATAAACTTTGAGATTTATAAAGATGTGACCAATGTTTATAAATGATAGAATTTTGAAATTTCAAATTCATAAGAGATTATGAAAAAAGGAAAAAAAAAGAATTTTACGTTATCATCATCAAGCTTGTAATCAAGGCCAGCCCCGAGAATTCTTAAAAGACATTGGGCCCAGGGCGAAAAAAAATGGGCCCTTATAATACGAGATGTAGAAAAAGTTTAAAATGAATAACTTGTATATAAATAATGATAATACGACGATAATTTTATAACAATAAACAAAACAAAAGTATTGTAGCAAAATGATTTAATTTACTTATGCGAATCGTGTTTAGATTGGTATTATTGTATTAAATTGAGTTTAGATTGAGTAAATGTTATTGGGCTAGACTATTTAAAATGCTAATGAGCTTTAAAGTAAGGTTAATAGGCTAAAATAATTAAAATGCTATTGGCTTATTAATAGTTTTATAGTTTTCTTTTATTGAAAAAAAATACATATATAATATATAATTTTTTATTTAAAATTTTAGGCCCCAAAAGAGATCGGGCCCTAAACGGTCGCCCATCTCGCCACCCTCAGGGCCGCCCTTGCTTGTAATGGAGAATATATATGTGTGGCCTTGATGTGTTAAAAGTTCAATGTTTAAGGATTTAGATGTGGGTTTTATCAGCGTAATAAGTTTTGTGACGAATGCTTAAAACCTTGGAATCTTAAAGGGCTTAAATGTGTATAATTGAAGGAAAATAATACCGAAAAAAGATTGGTTTGAAGATATCTATGATGGTGATGTTAATCATTACATGATAATGATAATCTTGATACAAAAGCTGAAATTTTGGTTGTTATATGAGCCTACTTGATGTATAGATAATTGGCTTTTTGTTTATGATTATCAATTTTACAGGAACCATTGTGTGATTAGTAAAGTGGCTTGTAAAATTTAAGGATTTAGTTAACTTGAATATGGCAACATGTACGTGGGGTACGACAAGGTGATCCTCTCCCCTTTTCTATTCAATATAGTAATGGAGGCTTTAAATGTATTCATGAAATCTACCTTAGATTCGGGAACCTTTCGTGGCCTTCTACTTCCCTTTGAATCAATTACTTTATCATATTTCTTCTTTGCTGATGATGTAATTTCATTGGAGAGTGGTCAAGGTCCAACATCGATAACTTGAAACGCATCTTCATGTGCTTTAATCTTTCATCCGATTTGAAATTAATATGAAAAAGAGCAGCTTGTTTGGTGTTGGAATTTAGCACGATATAGTGAAATTTTTTGCACAGAAAGTCCATTGTAAAGTGGGGGTGATTCTGTTTGTGTATCTTGGTCTTCCGGTTGCGGCAAATCTCAATAGAATAAATCAATGGGAGCCGGTTCTAAACAAACTCCAAAATAGGCTATCGACTTGGAAAGCCAACTCTTTATCTATTTCCAATTGATTTCCTTTCATTATTTAAAGCTTCTAATCTGGTTATTGATGCTATGGGAAGGATACGCAAGAAGGGATCAAGGTATGGAAAACTAAAGATGAGTTGATGGCTTGGGATAGGCTCATGGCTCCTAAGTCACAAGGAGGAGGCATTGGAGGTTCAAATCAGAAAGCAAATCATTATGGGCCAAAGTTATTAAAGCAATTCATGGTGGAGGCAAAAACCTGCAAAAATTCCTTGTGATAAGATCACTATCTTAATCTAGCCCATGGAAAAACATTGTATCAATAGTAGATATTTGTAACTCATTGGGGCTAGATATTCATGAGATATTATCATGCAATATAGGTAATGGGTCCAATACTTATTCTGGTTAGATGAATGATCTGGTTAGATGAATGGTCTGATGTGGGATGCCTAAAAGAAGCTTTTCCTAACTTATTCAAACTTGAGAAAAAGAAGGATTGTGTGGTGGTGGACCCCATCAAATATGAGAGTAATGGGGTATCTTTCGGTTGGGAGCGGAAAACCTTCCCTAGACCATCTCAACAACGAAGGGAGCTTGGAAACTTAGAGTCGAAATCTCCCTAAAAGCTTCAAATGATAAATGGATTTGGGAGCTTATTGAATCCCTCCTTCTTCCGAGTATTTAAGTATCCTTCGAATGGATAACACTTGTGCCTATTAAAGTAAATGTCACAGTTGGAGAATTATGGAAAATAGGTTGCCGGTAAAGTATTTGCTGTCAAAACATGGGGTCGCCATCAAGACTACTTGCGGTTCATGTGGCTGGCTTTCGAAATCTATAAATCATGTGATTATGCAATGCCCTTTTGCTAGAAAGATATGGGGATATATATATATATATATATATATATATATATATATATATATATATATATATATATATATATATATATATATATATATATATATATATATATATATATATATATATATATATATGTATATGTATGTATAGTTGGTGCAGAACTCCACTTCATAAAGTGACCATCTTTGGTGATCTTTTAAAGGATATGAAAAATTGGCCCTACTCCTATGATCATAAAATAATTCTCAAGACAGTTTTCCATGTTACATCCTATGCGATATGGAAGGAAAGGAATAAAAGGTGTTTTAAGGATAAATTTATGAAGCCGAAGAATTTGTTCGAGGAAATCAAGTCCACCTCCTTCTTATGGATTAAGAACAGAGGGAGAAAGCTTAATTGGAGTTGGAATTCTTGGTGTAGATTTGAGTTGTAAAATTTCTTTCTTTTATTTCTCATGTAATCTAGCTCCTTGCTGGTTTTTTAATAAAATTATCTTTGTTGTCAAAAAAAAAAAAAAAAAGCTAACTTGAATATGGATAATCATGTTAAATAAGTTGGATGCTCATCAAGTGCTTGTAAAAATGCTCAAATAAGGGGCGTTTGATTTGCGCTGACCCAGAGCTGACCGCTGACTGGCTGACTCGGTCAGCCGGTCAGCGTGTTTAGTATACGTGATTTTGTGGTCTGACCGAGTCCGAAGCTTCTGACCCAGACCTTAGAAATCGGGGATTCTGACCCGGACCTCCACGCTCTTCCCACCCCTCGGCGACCCCCTCCGCGAACCGCCCTCCCTCCAGCGGTCTCCACACTGCGACCCATCCGCGCGACCCCCTCTGCAGCCTTCCTCGGTGACCCATCTTGAGACTATGTGTACTTCTTGATCGGCGACGTCGACGGTGAACATCGAGCATTTGTTGCTAGTGGCGTTGAGCAAGAACCCTGGGTTGCGAGCGCATAAAGATGAGTTGTAGATGAAGGAATTGGAGGTAGGGCACTGCATTTGTGGGAGATTTGATCGTGGGTGTTAGTGATTACGAGAAGATTGATGTGGGTTTCTTGTGATTTGATGTGGTGTTGAAAAATTTGGGGTTGATTTGGTTATTTTTATCATTCAGCAAAGTCAGTCAGATATTGAATCAAACAGCCAAGTTTCAGTCAGATGCAGACTCAGTCAGAACTTTTAACTCGGTTAGCTTCTTACTCAGCCAGATCCTACTGAGTCAGCGGTAATCAAACAGCCCCTAAGAGACACTACGAAAGATTTACATTCTTGAACAAGTTGGATGGGATATGTTTTTCGATATTCATTATTAACCCAACGGGGTCATTGATAGTATAAATGATATTCATCTTTATACATTAAGTAAGATGATTACTTGAGCAAGTCTAAATGGGTTTTGTTGGAATATTTGTAATCAAAGAATTAGTCAATTAAAGTCTGATTAGAAATGTCAAAATTAGAAAAGTCAAACTTGTAATTAGTAAGAATTTAAGTGGTTAGTTATGTTAGTTATGTTAGTATGTAACCGTTGTTTGCAAGGGTGTAAATAGCCACCATGTATCAACATTTATAGTGTGAAATTTGTAGTATATTGCGTGTGAATTGTCTCTTGATTTTGACTCTGTTCTTCCACTGCGAGTCCCTACACAATCGGTGCATACTCCTTTAATTGTTCATCCAACATACGTATGATCCTAATTTTTATCGATCGAGGGGCCTCAACAGGTTTTAGGGTCATTGGATTTGTATGAACAATGACATAATGATTGACCCATATGTATGTATGTAAACATGACTGTTGTCATAAGTTTGATGACAAAGAACAAGGTAGCTTATGAATCATGAGGTCTCGGTAACATTAAGTTATGTATTGTTTTCTACTTGAATTAAGAGTAAAGTGATCTTACTTCAAGTTAAGGGTTCATAAGTTAGACTTAATTTTATATTGGAAATATAATATTGCACGCCCTTACTAATGAAGCATTATGATTTGATTTGTTCGTGTTCAAGTCTTAAGTGCCTAATTATACTGTGAATGTTTTAGCTAGTTGTATAGATTGTATTTGGTTGTTAAAAACCTCACAAAATCATGTGTGAGTTGTTTTGACCCATTTAAATCATGTTTTGATGTTTAAACATTGTAATATGAGTTTGGGTTGATTTGACCCATTCAATTATTATGGTTTGACTATTGAAGACATTACCAAATGTACTTGGGTGTTTTTGACTCATTTAAACATATTTTAATTATTAAAGATCATAAACTAATGTGTTTTGGGTTTTTGACCCATTTGAAATGATGTTGATTGCTAAATATCATAAACTAGTGTATTTGGGAGGTTTTGACCCGTCTAAAACGGGTTTGATTATTAAATATCATTACAAAGTGCCTTTGGGTGTGTTTTGATTTTTAAAAGAGCAAAGCTTGGTCTATATAAAGTGTAGTGAAAATAGTGCAGCGTTAAAAACCTCGTGTTTTATACGGGTTAAATAAAAAAATATTAAATATTTATTAATAAAAAATTAAGAACTGTAAAACGTTAGTTTGAATAAGATGTGATTGGAATTATGTATGAGTGAGTATTTTGATTAGTGGATAACATATTTTTATTATTTTGAAACTTAGTTTTTAAAAAACTATTGATTTGAAAAAAAAAAATTATCAATATCTCGTACTTTAAAAACTACGGGTTTGTTTTGTAAAAAAATATTTTTATATAACACTTATTTTTTTAAAAAAAAGATTGACTTTAAAATATTTCATAATTTAACAAGTTTCGTTGTTTTAGAAAAATTTAATAGTTTTAGAAAACTTTATTTTTGAAAAAGTGTATTTTTTAACAAAAGACTTAGTTTTATTTTATAAAAAAGTATCTTTTAAAATTATTGATTCAAGAATGACTTGAATCTTCCTACTCTAATCAAAGAGTAACTATTAAGTACATGTGACAACACTATATGCATTCTCAGCAAAAATTTCTCGTTTTTCTTTTCTATTAAATAATTATTTTAAAAACTAATAATATCATTTAACTCTTTTTTAGAATAAAAATAACTTTTTAATACATTAAAAATAGATCTTTTTATTAAATTTTTTTCTAAAGAAACAAATTTTTATAAAACTAGAAGTTTTTTCTAAAAAATCAAACTTATTTAAAAATACAAAATATTCTAAAAATAATGTTTTTAAAAAGTATTTTCTTTATAAATAAAAAATATTTAAAATTGAGAGTTACAATAAGAAAAATATCAAAAATGATATTTTTTTAGTACGTGAAACAAAATTTTTTTATAAACCAAAAGTTTAAAAAGTTGATAGTCTTTACTCATATGTAATTTCAATCATATATTATCTTAAAATATTATTTTATAATTAATAAATTTTTATTATATTTAATATTTTATTTATTCAACCGGTGTAATACACGAGTTTACTAAAACTAGTTTATAATATATAGAGAGTGAAAGAAATATATTTAAAAATTAGTTACTTGACTTGTTAAAATGAAATAGATAGTTTAGGCGGAAAAATTAATGGTCGAGTGGCTGTGTGAATGCCAAGTGTCACAAAACGTAAATGATTATTAGGATAGATTAGGTTTAGTAAACCCATGTATTACGAGTTGAATAAATCAAATATTAATATAATAAAATTTATTAATTATAAAATAATATTTTAAGATATGATATGACTGAAATTACGTATATGTACAGACTATAACTAATAAAACAATGATATCAACTTTTTAAAACCCTATTTTAATTTTTTTTTCAAAACAAAAAAAAAATTATTCTAAAACAAACCATATAAAAATGTTATTTTTAAAATTTTCTTTATTATAAATCCCAAATTAAATTATTTTTGGTTTTTAAAATATTGACTTTGTAAAAATACTAATTCTAAAATATTTCGTATTTTAGAAAAGTTTGATGCTTTAGAAAAATTTATCATTTTATAAAAGTTTGTTTATTTAAAAATAACATTAATAAAAATATCTTTTTTTTTTTATTAAATCTAAAAAATGTTAAATAATATTATTAGTAATTAAGGTAGTTATTTAATAGAAGAGAAACCGAAAAATTTTTAGTGAGAATGATTATGATGTTGACATGTGTCATCTCAAATTATAATTTTATTAAAGTGGAAAGATTTTACTGTCAATTACATTCAAAAGAACAAACGCAAAGCTTGACAAATTACATGGTGTTTCTTTGAACCACCAAGAAATAATAACATAATTACACCAAAGGAGAGAGAACAATTATGTACCGATATTTGTGACACCACCACTTAGCAAAAGACATCCGACCCATAAAGTGAAGATATCAAGCAGTGAGGGAAGCATAAATAATAAGCGAGGGGAACCAGAAATAATAAGTGAGGTGTTGGAAGGAGCAGTGGCGGAGTTTATCATATCTTAAGGGATGCGAGGACGAAAGTAAACTATCTTAAGGGGACGAACTCTATATTTATTAAAAAAATTCAACTATCGGACAGAAAATTTACACTAACGAACCGAAAGTTAATACTACTGACGGAAAAAAGGGGCGGGGCCCCCTAGCCCCATAGAAGCTTCGCCTGTGGCAAGAAGGATAGCGTCAAACTATGCGATAGCAGTGAGTGAGACTACAGCCAAATAGGTATTTACGAGAAGTTTCAAAATCATAACAGAATGCGCTAGTTGGGGATAATCTACTACAATCCAAATGTAAGACCACATAATCCATTAACAAACCGGAAGCCAAACCATAAGCATCAACTTTTGTTCACAACTTTATATATTCTATTGTATTATAAAAAGTTTGTTGATAATTTTATGTAATATCTACTAATAATATTTTGTGAAGGGTTTAAATACAAAGTCTTCTAAAACTAAAAAAATGTAAGAAGGATTAAGATCTTGACATGTGTTCTTTTGATCAAAATTAGGTTTGGGGTAAAATTGGTAATGTTTCACATTCTCAAGTTCCATCCTTCTTTTTTAAATATTCATAACTTTTACATATGACATTATTTTTTTTTAAATTACACAAAACGAGCATTTTTTATCTTTAAATCGCTTATAGTGTTTATATAAAAAACAATTTTTTTAAACTCATTGTGTAATTACGTCAGGTCATTGTGTAATCTTCTGAATTGATGAGGATTACACAATTATCAGATAAGTAATACACAATGAACTTGAAACATAAGAAAGATTACATTTCTTGTTATTGTGTTATTCGAAAATCATTATTTTAAAAAACACAATGTTTAACACAATAGTCAACATTAGACACAATAGGTAACACAATAACCAACACTAGACACAATAATTAACAATAGTCACAATGAGCTGTTTGACGATGATTACACATTGACATGATTAGGATTATATAATGAACTGAAAAACATAAAAAAATCACATTTTTAGTATTGTGTTATTTGAACATCATCATTTAAAAGAACACAATGCTTAACACAATAGTCAAAATTAGACACAATGGGTAACACAATGACCAACACTGGACTCGATAATTAGCAGTAGACACAATTAGCTGCTTGACAAGGATTACATAATGACCTAATCAGGATAACACAATGAACTGGAAAAAACGTAAAAAAATTTACATTTTCAGCATTGTGTTATTTGAAAATCACAATTTTAATAAAAACAATAGTTAACGTTAGATATAATGGATAACATAATGACTAGCACTAGACTCGATGATTAGAAATAGACACAATAAGCTGCTTGATGAGGATTACACAATGATCTGATCATGATTACACAATGAACTTGAAAACCAAAAAAATTATATTTTTAGCATTATGTTATTTGAAAATCATCATTTTTTAAAACACAATATATAACAAAATGATGAAGATTAGCCACAATTGTTTGATGAATATTACACAATAATCTGATATTACACAATGAGCTGAAAAAACGTAAACAAAACTTTGTTTTTTATGTATCAAAATTATAGACGTTTTAAAGATTAAAAAAACGTTTGTTTTTATGTTGTAATTTTCTTAAAAAAAATAATGTTGTATGTAAAAGTTACTAACGTATTAAAAAAAGGATAGAATTTAAAAATGTGATTAAGACTAAAATACTCTTGGCCTATCATTTAAAATTTCAACTATTTATCATTATACCATCCGATTTTCTTAACCATTAAATTTAAGATCTAATAAATAATAATTCTACTTATTTTTTTAGTTTTTTCTCTCTTTTTACAATAACCTAACCCTAATGATTTTAACTCGATCAATATCTACCATAAGGTTTTTACTCTTATTTCAATCAACCAAAAAGCTTCATTTCATTGACAACAACTACCAACGACCTTCATCCTTTTCCTGGTTCCTCATATAAACCACCCTCCAATTCCCTCTCTTCATAGCTCACTGGTCTCCTTCTATTTGGGGTTTCGATCTGATCTTCGCTTCATTTTGGGTTCGATTGCTCCTTCAAACACAAAAGGTATGTACTCACAATTCTAAACCCTACTTTGTTTAGAAAACCTTGCAATTTCAGCAGAAATATCATTATTCTTGGAGTGTTCTAAACCCTAATTGCGATTCTAAACCCTAATTTGGTTTAATTTTTGAACTTGATTGTACGGTAGTGCCTAAGAAACTTCTGTAGTTCCATTTATAAAATTATTAATATATTTCAACTAAAAATCATACCCTGCTAAAGTTCTGTTTGAATTAACATTTCTATTGATGGCAGTCTGTAATGTGTAGTTCTTTTCAATTAGGGTTATCACTGCATAGTTGCTATAAGTCCAAGTCTTGTTTACATACCTTTGTTTTGGCAAGATATTGAGCGATATGGTATGGAATTTAGACATCCAGTTGAAGGTTTTCTAAAGAAATCAGTGATGGAACAATTCTTGTAGTTCCTACATCAGTATTTACTTTAAGATCTCAAAACCACAACCTTTCATCTACTATAAGTTTTATTATGATCATTAACTTTATGTATTTTGTTTAACTTGCTTACTTGCTAATCTGTATGCAACCTAGTTTCTTTTATTTCAAATGATCACCCTGTTTTTATTTAAGTAGGATTAATTTGCTGTTGTACTAACTAAAATCACAATTTCATTGATATGCTAAAGCCTGCCAAAGTTCATTCATATGTGGTTTTTGTATTCTTTATAGGTTGCACATATAGATGTTGCACATATTCATGTATTTAATTCTTGATGTTTATATCAAATTATCAATATTACTTATTTTCTTAAGGTTGTCTTTTGGCTTTGTTGTGTTTCTATTGGTAATTGGGGCTGATGCCTATAATTCAAATGTCTAATTGACAAATTTCAAGTTGTGTTTCTGTTGCTAATTGAGGCTGCAATTCTTGTTACTCAGATGGTGCAATAATTAAATGATGTTTACAAAGCGTACATGTGGTATTTTAATACTTATTGGATTTCATTGGATTTCGAATACCCTTTCCCTGTTGATATCTGTTTCTTTTGGGTTTTGATTGAAATTAAGTTAATTTTCTTTGTTTTCTGATTGAACTTATTAAATCTTTGATTAGAAATCTATGGGTACTGAAGTTTGGTGTTATATTGTGCGAATGAAATGCACGAAAGTGCTGTAATAGCGTTACTGGAAATCAACTTTAGAAGAAAACAATAATAAGACAAAATAGTTGGTGGTTATAATTGTAAAGGGAAGAAAGAGAAACACATAATAAAAAAAATATAAAGATAGAGATAAAGAATGGGATGTAAAAGGTTTTAAAAAAAGGATGAGTTTATTTGCGAAATGTATTTTTGCTATAAAGTGTGAAAAGACATAATGAGGCTAAAAAAGTCACAAAAAAATTATATCTCACAATCTAAATCGAATTTCAAAAAAGTACTTCGGAGTCTCTGTTCCTCTCGTCGTCATCTTTCAGAAAAAAAAATAAAAAAAAATAAATAAAATTTCATTGTGTCTTTTATGACACAATAACATCATTGTGTCTTTCATAATGACAAATGACGTCATTATGTTTTTCGTAATGACACAATGACGTCATTGTATCTTTCATAAATGACACAATAAAAAAACGTTAATTTTTTATTTTTTTATTTTTCGTTTATTTTTTTCTTTAGTGAGGATGACTAGGGAAACAAAATAGTTGGTGGTTAGAATTGTAAAGGGAAGAAAGAGAAACACATAATAAAAAAAATATAAAGATAGAGATAAAGAATGAGATGTGAAAGGTTTTAAAAAAAGGATGAGTTTATTTGCGAAATGTATTTTTGCTATAAAGTGTGAGAAGACATAATGAGGCTAAAAAAGTCACAAAAAAATTATATCTCACAATCTAAATCGAATTTCAAAAAAGTACTTCAGAGTCTCTGTTCCTCTCGTCGTCCTCTTTCAGAAAAAAAAAATAAATAAAAATAAATAAAATTTCATTGTGTCTTTTATGACACAATAACATCATTGTGTATTTCATAATGACACAATGACGTCATTATGTTTTTCGTAATGACACAATGACGTCATTGTATCTTTCATAAATGACACAATAAAAAACGTTAATTTTTTATTTTTTTATTTTTCGTTTATTTTTTCTTTAGTGAGGATGGCTAGGGGAACAAAAGCTCGGAATTACTTTTTTGAAATTCGATTTAGATTGTGAGATATAATTTTTTGTGATTTTTTTTGACTCATTGTGTCTTCTCACACTTTATAAAAAAAATACACTTTGTATTTGAACCTCTTTTTTTTAAAATAAAATGATTGATAAATTTAAGAAATAATGAATTTTAGATAAATTATAAATATAAGGATATAAAATGAGATGTGAATGGATTTTCTTCTATTCTAGAAGATACATATGCTAGTATGTAAACCATAACTAAAGAAACCACATTTGTTATACCATAAAACTGCAATAAACTACTTACAAAGGTTTTTGCCTTTTACAAATAATTAATATAGCTTAAATGCAAAACTCTAGCATAACTTGCCTTCCAAGTGTTCTTTTTATTTATTTTTGTCCGCTAATCACCCGGTGGCAGAGCTTGAACGATGGTATAGGGGGGCCGTCTCGAGACCCAAATAAGAAGGGGGGGGGGGAGTCTCGAAACTCAAATGCGGGGGGGGGGGGGGGGGGGGGGACTCAATATGTATAAAATTTTTCACCGAAATCGTATAAATTTATACTTCTGAGCGAAAAAAACAGGGTGGGCCGGGGCCCTCCCGGGCCCCAACAATACTTCACCAATGTGATTACCTACATCTGAGATATCATGTCAACATACACCATTGTTGATTATTGGTTCTTTGTGGATGATTAAATGACATAAACGCCTTTTTCAGGTGCAAGGTCTCTTTGTTAATCACAACAATGATGTACGTTGACATGATAACTCACATGTAGGCTTGAGATCTCCTTATTAAAGAAGAAAGTTTCTTTATAATGCGGCTTATCAAAGAGTTTGAGATTGATTTTTATTAATTGGTGTTTAAGAGACGAAACCCTTGTTTATGTGTATTTGTGTTTTTATGTATAAGATGTGCAGTTATGAGATACAAGAAAGAGTTTGAAATTAAAGCTTTTGGGTGATTTTGCTAACTTGAGAGTATTCTATTTTATCTGTTGTTTTGTCAATTTTGAAATTGAAATATTTGGTTAAGATATAGATTTTGAGTTAAAAACCTTATGATCATTGTGATAAATCTTATATATAGATATATAAAATTATTAACATATTAATCTGTATAATTATATAATTTAGTGATTAACTGAGTAGTATTCATATTTTGTAAGTTATAATATTTTTAATTTTATTGATGAAATAATGGAATATCATGATATAATACATTGAGTATATCAATTATAAAACATGCATGCTCTCTAGGGTTCGATAATAAAATGTAGTACATATGTTTCTAAAGAATTTATAATTCAAAGCGGATGTAAAATGTAAATTGTGATTAATGATTACAAAGTATACATGTTTTATCAAATTAAATTGTCTTTCAAGAAATAAATTTTATAAAACCAAGTAAGCACGGTGTAGATTAAAGAACTCAAAATTCAAAACAGATTGGGTGATGGGGTGCCCACGTCACACCCATCACACTACACTACACACCAATCAATCAAAACATGTCACATCATATTACACCACACCACACCGATTTGCGAGGGAGGAGACACCATTTTTTTTAATTAAGAAAAATTACTTCATTAATAAAAATAAATTACAAATCATATATAAAAAAATACATTAATAAAAAACATAAAATTTAATAATATGACAATAGTAAAACTAAAAATCTACAAATTAAACTTACAACCACAAGTATCCGGGCATTTTGACGTTTCCGTTCAAAGACGTTCTTCAACATCGGTTTGGGGACATTGCCAAGCGGTTCAAGAGAAGATTGCGAATTTGGCCTTAGGATTTTGAGGATTTTTGGAAGTTAATTTGGTATAAAAGAAGATGAGAAGCATTTGAGAATGATGTAAAATTTATGAGTTGGAGTTTGGTATTTATAGTGCAATTTTTTTAAATGGATATAAACGTTGGGGTGGGCATGGCATCTCAAACGGTGAAAAAATGACCCGCTCAACGGTCAAAAAGTGGGTTTTGTGGTGGTGTGGCACAGCGCGGGTTAGAGGTGGGCAAAAAAACCGGTTCGGGAACCGGTTTGGGCAAAAAAACCGGAACGGGTTTCTGGACCAAACGGTCCCGACCCGGTCTGGAAACCGCCGGTTCCTCAATAGGTTTGAGGTTTCATGTGTTGAAACCAGTTTCAAACCGGTCCGGTTTTCAAACCGGTCCCAAACCGGTTCATCAAACCGGTTTTCAAACCGATTTTTAAAAAGTAGCCGTTATAAAACGGCTATATAGCCGTTTATGACATTTTTTTGTGTTTTTTACCATTATACCCTCATTAAGCTAGTATAAATATGTATTGGATGTTTTAGTTGAACCACAACAAGTTAAAACACTCTCTACTCTCAAAAAACGCTCTCTATTCTCAAATACGCTCAATACTTTCGTTCAATTCAAAAAATACTCTCAATACTCTCGTTCATTTCAAAATGGCTTCATCAAGTGCTCAATCATCCGTTTGTTGTGATACGTCTTCAAACAACGTGGTGGTAGCAATCCTTCCTATGAATAGGAACCCCGAAATATGGTGCAATTACGATTTATGTCAAATGGCTAGCGATCCAAACAAAGCTCGTTGCAAGTATTGTCATAAGTTTTTCAAAAAAGATGCAAATACAACTTTGAAAAACCACATTGCGAATAAATATTGTAAGACTTTGAAAGATGAACGGTCTCAAGGTCAAGCTTCGATGACAAGCGAAAGGAATGTTTGGGCTTCTGACGTTGATGCGGTTTGTGAGCAAATGGCGCATTTTGTAATTCAAGAAAGTTTGCCATTCAAACATTTCGACAATGAACGTTTGACCCGGCTAATTCAACGAACTCTCCAACCGTGATACACACATGTAAGTCGTGCTACACTTAGAAGAGATTGCTTAAAATGTGGAAAAAACTAAAAATAAATTAATATCTTATTTTGAAAATTTACAAACCGGTGTTAACTTAACTAGTGACGTTTGGTCGACTCTGCACGGTTCACCGGACTCGTACATTTGTGTCACCGCCCATTGGGTTGAACCCGGTTCGTGGCAAATGATGAAACGTACGATTGCGTTTGAATTGTTTGATTATCCTCACACTGGGCAAAACATTTTTTATCTTATTGATAAAGTTATTAAAACGTATAAATTAGAAAACAAAATATTTTCTATATCTTTTGATAACGCGTCAAATAATACGCTTACGATAGAACATCTAAAATTAAAAATATAAATCAATTTGTGACGGTGTGTTTTTTCATAGTCGATTTGTTGCGCACATCATAAACTTAGCCGTTCAAGACGATTTAAACACTATTGAAACAGTAAAAGATAGTTTCAAAAGAATGTTACGTGATATTTTTAGCAGTAACCAAAGATATAGTAGGTATCGCAAGTTTTGTAAAGACGCAAATTCCAAATGTTTAGGTCCGAATTGGGACGTATCTACAAGATGGAATTCGACTTGTAACATGTTTGAAAAGGCTATTGACCAAAGAGAAAGTTTAATAGCCTTTCATAATGCTTTGGTGAGTCATGGAAAGGCTTCGACTTACCATCCATCGGATTGGACTATTATTGAAGAAATAACCAAAATGTTTAATGTTTTTAAAACCGCAACTACTTGTCTTTCTGGAGTTTATTATCCAACGAGTCCATTAGTACTTCACCAAATTTACTTAATGACTTCAAAATTAAATGAGTTGTCGTGTAGGGGTAGACCTTATTAAGATATGATACAACAAATGAAAGAAAAAATTAAAAAATATTTTAAAGAAATACCTCCGGTTATTACATGTGCCGCTGCCTTAAACCCTTGTTTAAATACGCGGGGGTTGAAACTTTACTTGATAAAATTACTTTTAATTTGGATTTAGAAGAAGAAAACCCATATTATGCTCAAAGTGTAAAAATAATTTTAACACATATTTAGGCCAAATGTTTGATGTTTATTTAGTAAAATATGGTGAAACATCAAACATACATGAGTCTATGCGGCATACGACACATGACGAAGGTTCAAGTGATCCAATGTTTGCTTTGTATAATACTTTAAGAGATGAATGCAATAAACGTCAACGTGGTAACACTCCGAGTAGTGAAATCTGGAGGTGTAGTGGAACAAACTTTTTATCCACCATGACTCCACAGATTTTTAAAAATTTGACTTGTTGGCTTGATGGAATGGTAAGCAAGATCAATTTCCAATCCTATCCACCATGGCCCGAGATTTACTAACCGTCCAAGCTTCCACGGTAGCTTCGGAATCTGTTTTTTTTTTTAGTGGCAGGATTATATCAATACGAAGAACCCGACTCACTCCCGAAGCAGTTGAAATGTGTATTTGCTTGAAGGATTATTTGGATGCAGCTGAAAGAATACAAGAATGTTCACTTGAAGGAGAATTAGAATATGAAGCCGAAATATATGAAGTCGAAGTAGACGATGGATTGACACCCGGAATGACCGATGATGAAGCGGCATATGACGAGTTTCTTCGTAATACCTCGGGTTCTGGTGGCTAAGAATAAAGTTTACGTCATTTGACTTGTTTATATGTTTTGAATAATATCTTTATTTTACATTTTATGTAATCTTTGATAAAAATAAATAATCATATTTAATTTTTCATGTATCATAAATCATAATTATATTTTTATTTAATGTTTTATGTTTTATATTTTAATATTTATAAATAATTATATAAATGTGTAATCTTTGATAAAAATAAATAATCATATTTAATTTTTCATGTATCATAAATCATAATTATATTTTTATTTAATGTTTTATGTTTTATGTTTTAATATTATAAATAATTATATAAATGTGTAATCTTTGATAAAAATAAATAATGTTTTAGATCAATTGTAATGTTTTAGATCAATTGAACAAGTTTTGAACAATTTGATAAGTGTGAAAAACTTCTGAAATTTGACCAAGTGTTCAGGCGCATGAGCACTGTTTGGGCGCATAAGAACTCTGAGCGCATGAGAACTCTGAGCGCATGATAACTGTTTGGGCGCATGAGCACTGTGGGCGTACTAGCACTGTTTGGACGCATGAGCACTGTTCAGACGCATCTGTTTGGGCGTTTCTTCTTTGGACTGTTTTGGGCGTTTGGAAATTTAAATTTAAAAAGAAAAATAAAAACCCGAACCGGTTTGGGCCCGAACCGGTTTTCAAACTGGCCCGGACCGGTTCGATAGGTTTGAATATCCTAGCCCTGAAACCGGTTTAGGAACCGAACCGGTTTGGGGTTCAAACCGGTTGAAATAAACCTGTTGAAACCAGATCGGTTTGAAACCGAACCGGTTTGGCCCCAAAAACCGGTTTGTACACCTCTAGCGCGGGTGCGTGGCAGGCGTTGGAATTTCACGGCGTGGGAGGGACCGGCGGCGGTGTTACCACACGGCGCTGACCCCGCCGTGAGACCGCGGCAACAGTGCCCCACCCCCTTAAAATGTAATATGTGATTAATCATTTTAAGCGACTTTGATTGAGAGTATTCTATTTTTATCTACTGTTTTGTGATTTTGAAATTAAAATGTTGTTTTGTGAATTTGAAATTGAAATATTTGATTAAGTTACCTTGAGTCAAAACCTTGTGATCATTTTGATAAAACTTGTATGTAGATATTATAAAAAATTATAAACGGATTAGTGTGTATACTTATATAATTCAGTTATTCTTAGTAGCATTCCTCTTATAAGTAATAATCATTCTGTAATTTTATTGATGAAATAATCAAGTATCATGATACATACAATGAGTATATAAAACATGCAAGCATTCTAGCATTCAATGGCATAAAGCAGTACATACATTTTTAAATAATTCAAAATTCAAACCGGATATAAAATGCAGCTAGCTGTTATACCTCACGTCTTGCGCAGGAAGTAATATCTAACCACATTTAAAAGTTACTCTAACGCGCTACAACAAATTATTTCAAAATCTAGTACCAATTTGCTTTAACAGTTTAGCATGTATTTGAACTATGCATCTATTATTTGCTATCACCACCGATTTCCCAAATAAACTTGATTCGTGACTAGAAAACTCATATAGTGCATTACAATAAAATAAAATAAAATAAAATAAACTTTGTTCAAAGCATACGTATATGTACTAAAAAAAACTGAAACCATTGGTGAACATAATTTCTTTATGGTTTTTCCACAAGTATAAAACGTCTTCTTTGAATATTAATATACTAATTCTAATATACTTTTATAACATTCTTATTTTAACCCGCATTTCAATTCAATTTTTATTTAAAATCAAGTCTTGAACAAAACCTAACCCTCCTTGATTATTAATTAACTTTAAAATAAAATTTAAATAGAATAATAATAATAACGGATCATCATCATTCATCATTCCAAACAAGTTAGAATTATTTATTTACTGACAAACCAATTTTTTAATTAATTTTAACTTATTAATTTTTAAAAGGTTAATAAGTATGTTTAGAAAAATTTTAAAAAATTAATTTTAAAAGGTTAATAACTTTTCATTGTATCAATAAGAAATCCCAAACACCCTCTTTCTAATCTCAAGCTCCATCTTACTCACCATCTTCTACATCGAAATCCACACTCAAGCCGCCACTGTTACACTGCAAATACAGAAAGTGTGTAAAATCAGCAACATAATATTGTCGTCAATTGATTCCTCATTTCACAATACTCAAGATCATCAATCACCTCCGCCACCGGAGATTTCAATCTCCACCGTCGCCGGAGCTCCACCACCGTTTGTTCTGAATCTGAAGTCAATCATGAAGAAATTGAGGAGTTTCTACATGCATTTGAGGCATCCACACACCATAAAGAAGAAGAAATGGATCTATCCGTTAGCTTTGGGGTCAACTGTGTTCTCCTGTTACTGTTTCTCCTAACCCTAGCTTCACTCGACGGCAATCGCATCTACGGCTACTACGCCACCGCCGGAGACCCTGTGTTCGTCGAAGATCAGCTCCGGCCGATCCGTGTCTCCGACGTTCATGATCCGCCGCGGTTTGCGTACCTTATTTCAGGCTCGAATCACGACGGCGTTATGCTCCGGCGGACGCTTCTGGCTCTGTACCATCCGAACAACCGCTACGTGGTGCATCTGGACGGTGAATCGTCGCCGGAGGAGCGGCGGGAGCTGGAGGAGTATGTGAAGAATCATCCGGTTTTTGTGAAGTTTGGCAATGTGGTGATGATCACGAAGGCGAATCTGGTGACGTATCGTGGACCGACTATGGTGGCGAATACGCTTCACGCTGCTGCGATTTTGTTGAGAGAAGGTGGGGATTGGATTGGTTTATTAATCTCAGCGCCTCTGATTATCCACTCGTTACTCAAGATGGTAGAGTTCTTGTTCTGTTGTGTAAATTGAGGACTAATTTGGTGTTATACTGGCGTTGATGTGTTTGTGTGGTTGTGTTTGTTTCAGATCTGCTTCATACATTCTCTTCTCTACCGAGAGATCTTAATTTTATTGATCATACCAGCAATATTGGATGGAAGAGTAAGAATTTGTAATTCAGATCAACAGATCTTCTGTACTGGAGTTATGTGATTGTGTGTGTGTGTTTTGCAGGTTTCAAAGGGCAAAACCTGTTATAGTTGATCCAGGGTTGTATATGAAGAAAAAGACAGATGTTTTTTGGATCACACAGAGGAGAAGTGTACCTACAGCCTTCAAATTGTTTACAGGTTTCGTTTAGCATCTTTTGTTTAGCGACAGAAGTCTTTAGTTCATTGATATTAGCCATTTATGGTAATTGACTTTGCATATTGGGTTGTCTCTTTTTTGTTTTTATCAATTGATAGGTATTGGTAATTGGGATGTTGACATATAGGTATGGCATTACCAAATCATTCAATTTGCATGTGAATTTGTTGGAATTGAAACCAATCAAATGTTTTTCAATGTGCATATATGAAATCTTCATGGGAAATTTGACATCTGTTTTACTTGATGCTGGGCATGACTTGTTTTTGATGTTTCGGCTATCTTTCTTATAAGCTCTATTCCCCTTCCAACATAACTTGTGGCTGCAAACCTTGAGTCATGGTCTTTGGTAGTGTACTTACTAGTTACTACTACCAGTAACTCTTACCTTGAGTTAGGTTAAGTTCTTTTAGAGGTCCAGTTTAATTCAAGTAGCATGATTTGGACAGTAAACCAGACTATGATTCTGCAGCCAAACACATGAAAGAGAATTCTTATGATAGTTTATTAGCTTGGATGCTTTTTCTTGGTCTTCCTTTTAATGTTTGGCTTTCTTCAATATAGATGGAACTAGTCTTTCTTTGATCCGAGAGTAATGTTCAAGGTTCATGAGATTATAGTAAGAATTCTAGTGAAACCATGGATGTAAGCAAATTGCTGAACCTTGCACGCACTATGTTTCTGATCTTGGTTGAGCTTGTGCATCTCTTTGGTATATTGACTTTAGGATTCGGTAGTGTTTTGCTTGATGAAAAAATTAGGAACCTAAGGAGGAGGGCGTGGAGCTAGTATGTAACATCTCGATTTTATTGGATGCGATCATGAATAATGAGCTTTTACAAGCCTTTTCTGGTGGGCTACCAATGACTTCCCACTTTAACCCCATGGACTCATTGAAACCGTAAGAACCCATCCACAAGATGCTGCATTAATGAAATAAATCGTTATGATGTGTTTTGGTTCGTAAATATCTATGGGTCAAGACGGGTTTCATATCTTTTTATAAGATCTGGTGAGCTTGGGTTCCATATATACAAAACTATGTGTGTGTGCTCTCAACTTGCTGACTTTAACTAGGAAACCCTTTCAAATCATGAAGACCTTTCAAGTTAATGCAAAAGCTATTTATTTGCCACAGGATTTGTGGGAATGTTCTAAGATTTGGCTTGAAAGTTGAAACATTTGGATTTAATTTTCACTAGTCATATATACCGACTAATCTAAAATTTCGTACTTTATGTTATTTCTAGTATACATAATGAGCTTGTTGAATACTTTTAAACCCACCTAAAATCCATTTAGATCTGTCAATGTTGAACCTGTCCAAAACCTGCCAAATCAATTTCTAAATATTACAACTTATGCTTCTATGGGTTGATGTTGTGTTTCACCAATACCCTCTGTTGCCATACATCTTTTATACAAGGATGCATAGTTCAGTGTGTACATCTCTATATAATCTTGTTTATTTGCATTTAATATATAAATATCGACCTTTTGAATCATTCTATTCCATTTAGTTCTTACCATGGTTATATTTGCATTTTATCCCAGGGTCTGCTTGGATGGTTTTGTCTCGCCCTTTCATTGACTTCTGTATATGGGGATGGGACAACTTACCACGAACAGTCCTCATGTACTATGCAAATTTCATCTCGTCTCCTGAAGGCTATTTTCATACAGTCATGTGTAATGCAAAAGAATTCCGAAATACCACCGTGAACAGTGATCTCCACTTCATATCATGGGACAACCCTCCAAAACAACATCCTCACTACCTTACATTAGAAGACATGCAAAGAATGATTGACAGCAATGCACCGTTTGCAAGAAAGTTCCACCAAGATGAACCCGTGCTTGACAAGATCGACTCTGAACTACTGTTCCGAGGCCCAGATATGATTGTTCCTGGTGGGTGGTGCATCGGGAGTCGTGAAAATGGTTCAGACCCTTGTTCAGTGGTCGGGAATCTCACACAGCTTGATCCTACAAGCGGGGAGAAAAGGCTTGAGATTCTCGTGAACTCACTTCTGTCAGATGAGAGTTTTAGACCACGACAATGCAGATGACTACTAATGGTGAATGCTGATCAGCTGTAATTAGTTCGTGTGAGGAAAAAAAATGGTCAGAGCGATGTGGCTTATCTAGTTTCGTGACATGTGGCAGGCGCTAGACTCGGTTCTGAACATCATACTGCTGAAGAAAGCAAGGTAATTGTTACGCGTTTTAATTTAATGTGATTTTTTTATCCAATTCTTTTAGAACCATGATTCACCATTTTTTATAAAGATATTTTTATATATTTTAAGGGGTTGAGGGTGGTGATGAAAGCTAGAAGGGATATCTGTATTGAAAACAGGTGATTCTGTGCCATTTTAGTGGGCATGAGAACATTGCTGTAAAATATATCAGAATTATAAAACCTTCACAACATGCTCTTGTTCAATCTTTGATGTCCATGTGTGCTGTTGAATTCATTGTCTTAGTTGCAGTGTTGTAAAAATCGGCCTAGTCGGCCGATTAGTCGTGGATTAATCGCTAGGCGGGCTATGACCTTGTCGATTTCATGTAATCGGCGCTCAAAATTGGTAGTCGGTCCTAGTCGGTCAAAGTCGGACCTAGTTGGAGCAAGTCGGAGCTAGTCGGTAAAAATCTGTTGAATTGTTCCTAGTCGGTCAAGCTGATTTTTAATTTTAAAACTGACCCAGAGTTCAAATCCATGGATATATGGGTATTTCAAAGGCAATCGGGACTCGCCTCTTTTAGTTTTCAACCTAGCCGACACTCACACCAGCAGGTGGACCATCGAAAATCGGCCTCAAGTCCTCCACCATCACCGGTGAATCAGGTTCTGAGTTGGGGCATCAGTGACAAGTGAGGCAGAGACCATCGAGTCATCGACCATCACCATCACCATCACCTATGAGTCCGTGACTCTGTTGTAGTCCGATAACACCACCAGTTCGAGTATCTGAGACCACCACCATGAGTCGGTTACTCGGTTAGCATATGAATTTTTCATTGCTTCTTGACTACTTATATACTGAGACCACCACTATCGGTTATTATTATAATATATCAATTTCCAGTTTACAAAACACATTTTTTATGTCAATTTCAAAATTTCTTATTGCTTTTCTATTGTTCTGTGATTTAGTGTTGACTTGATTTTTGTGTTTATGTTTAATTATTTAGGTTTGAACTATACTAATTTTAATTATATATATAATTTCTAAAAATTACATATAAAAAATTGCAAACCAATTAATCCCGATTAATCCCTAGTAATCCCTAGTCGGTACCTCACCGCCCGACTAGTGCCTAGCGATTTTTACAACACTGCTTAGTTGTAAGAATTAATATTTTTTTCTGATTATAATATAATAATTCTTTTAACCTAACTTGAGGGAGTAATTTAAGAATGTTTATTTGTTTCTTTTATCTTTTGTAGTCCTGCTATTTGAAAAGCTTCTTAGTATATGGATGTATGCAAAATGTCATATTAGGCGGACAAGGTTAATAGAACTGTTTCTTTTTCTTATATAGTCCTTTCATATTAGGCGGACAAGGTTAATAGAACTGTTTCTTTTATCTTATATAGTCCTGCTATTTGAAGCCCTCTTAGTATATGGATCTATGCAAAATGTCATTTTAGGCGGACAAGGCTAATAAAACAGTTTCTTTTATCTTTTATAGTCCTGCTATTTGAAGTCTCTTAGTATATGGATCTATGCAAATGTCAGTTTACGCAGACAAGATCAATAGAACAATACATTGTATGTATTTATAGACATAGGAATATAAGGCTAACTAAACCCTAGAGACCATTACATTGAAATGAGTCTATATCTAGTACAGGTAAGTAATTGCTTAGCATATTTGATAGGTCTCCTTGAGCTAAGGATGAGAGTGATTGTAAGAAGACGTCAAGTAGGCAGCCACTCGTGCAGATGTTTGTCTTTTGATTGAGTGGATATAAACGGAACACGAAGAACCCCTTTCACAACCTTTGTCAACAAAATAGTTAACTTTTTCATGCTTCATGTGAACATGAAAGATTGGATTGGGGGAGAGATGAGTTGTATTTAAATTGTCCCACCCTATGAAGTTAAAGGCGTAAAAGGTACTTGACTAGGAGCCGGGGTATGGTGCAACCATACAACCTTTCTTCTATCAAGGCACTCAGGCGAGGATTCTAGCCAAAACTGGTTTTAAAAGTCCAAAAATGATCTGAAACATCTTAAATGGCCTGGAAAACATGCATAAACCGGTCTAAAACAAACACAAGACATGTCTAAAACCCCTAAAAGTGGCCTCTTTATAATGTGTGCCTTGCTTAAACAGGTCCTCACTTCTAAGCTTCTTGTGGCTATTCGACATGCTCACCCATCGAGTCTTGTGTGCTCCTAGCGACCTCAGCTACCTAGGTCCTACACTCCCACCGTTGAATTAGAGTCTGAGTAGTCGGAGTACCAACATCATAAATTAATTGAAGCCAAGTGAGTCTAGACACCGTGTGACCGAGGACTTTGTGAGAGATTCAATAGACAAGTGTGAGACTTGATAGATAACTAAGATATCTTTTCCTGCTTATTACATCTAAGACCTGAGATTATGAATCCTTTGTGGAACAACAATTATCAGAGCATATGGCCAATGTCTAACAACAATTTATTTGTTTTTACTTGCAAACAACACATTCAAAATAATAAAATTGCATTGTTTATATATATATCTTAACCTGAAAAAAGCAGTTAATCACTCATTTTATTATATCATCATAAGCGACAACCCAATTTCTTGATTCACACTTTCTCCACGACCAAATTAGCATAATTCGACTTTCCAGCATCTAAACTCTGATGTTCCTCGGACCTCCTAATCTTCCAATCGCTAATAAGATCCGCGATAATGAACACATACAACAAGACAACACTACAGATCGAAACAACGGTGAATAAAGCCACCGTTGTTTGCGAACTGAGGAAGTAAGAAAGCGAATGAACAGACGCGAACGAGACAATTGTGTAAAGAACCCACATCGTTAACCTCAACCAATATTTTCGCCTCGAGTTCTCGCCTTTAGGCAATGAGAGGTACCACGGCAGGAAGTGGTCCACCAACATGAAAGTTGTTAAAACCAGTAGATAGAAAACCGGTCACGAGTAGTCGTCGCGCTGGTACGCTCTAGCGAATGAGCCGATTGTGGTGGGCATCATGAACATGAGGTGAATCGGGAACCTATGAGGTTTGATGTTGGCATCTACGTTGATCTTCTTAGTAACAGATGTGACTGTGGTGGTCATTTTAATGAAATGAAAGATAGGTGTGAATCGTTGTAATGAAAGTTCGATTGTAGGTTTTAAACAAGGGGATACAGTGGATGTTTTGTTTGGAAATTTCGTGTAGTTTCTTGGTTAATTTGGAAGTTTCGTGGTCACCAAAAGGTTGTTAGGACTTAGGAAGAGACGAGGAAAGGGATATATTTGTATGCTTTTCCTTTTCAAGAGATTTGATTTATCTTGGATGATGAATTCAAAGCATAATATATTTCGTATTATATTGGATGACGTCGAATACCTCTCAAATGATTGAGGTTAGGTTCCCAATACCTCATGGAAATAGAAGAATGTTTTGTGTTCATGTGATAAAAAAAAGGTTTCACGTTGAGTCAGGGAGTTTTCTCTTATCTATGATGAGTTTCTTCCTGAGGGTGATTTTCGATAACGTACTCGAGTAATGGAGATGATTGGGTGGGCTTTTAACTGGTTAGTGTTCCAATTTTTCATTCAAAAGAATAAAATAAAGAAATTATGCTTTTTAGCGTGTATCTTTTATCTTTGTATAAAAAAATAATAAAAAGCATCATGTGTCATTCTTTGGTACTTTCATCATTTTTTCATCATCTCTCTACTATTATTTAAACTCGTGTTTGAAACCACGTCTTAGCAACTTTCCCATCACAACAACTGCCATACTTAGGCTCAGAACGAGTATTCGGTTGTGAAGAATAAACATAAACAAAACTAAACCAAAGCAATCAATGACATTCGGTTGTGTCATCACGACCCATAGAGTATAATACGATAGGTATAACGAAGAGTAACCCACAAAATAATTGTTCATCTCAACCTGAGTTAATATAAAGGTAACATTTTGGTCTCATATGAGAAGCAATGTCTTATCATCATCGACCGAAACTAAGACTTAGATACATACCCAACAGAAGTATTCGCCCAACAACATGGTTCCAGTTTAAAACAAATTAGTCTCGAATGAGCAAAAGCCCTTTATCATCAACACAACGATATTTCCGAGAACATAGTGAATATCAATATTGTTGTATCTATCCAAGACAAATAGATGCAAATCCAGGATCTTGGTAATACTGCGATAAATCGTGATACAGTCACACCACACAATGAGTCGCAAGGTAGCTTCCAACACCAAGAGTAGATACAGTCACACCACTAGGCTCGCTATTGGGATCCAAAGTTCACCATTCCACCTGCCACGGTTAGAACTAGCAATGGAAATACTTGTTTACAGAGTAAACTGTTCTCAAGAAAAACGTTTTCCCCATTTCATTCGAGATCTCCAAGTACATAAAAGGTAAACATAAATAACTGACAGCTAGAAAGTGGGGTAACCACTTTGACCCACTACATAAAACAAATGACATAAAAGGAAATTCAACATAAAATAAACATAAACTAACATAGTGGTGGTGATCATGGATAACAAATGAAAAAAGGAATTGGTCCACTCAAACAGCAAATCTAGTAACCCGATTGAAATGTGGGCCTTGTGATGAGGTGACTGTCTTTGCATGCATGGGATCCACTTGAGGGTGTACGTACAGATGGCATCGCTAATATGGCTGCAGGTCAGCCACATTAAAGTTAGCAGAAACACCAAAAGAACCGTGTAGATCAACTTTGTAAGCATTAGGATTCACCTGTTCAAGAACCTTGAATGGACCGTCAGATCGTGGACTTAACTTGGATCGCCGGGAAGGAAATCGTTCTTTGCGGAGATGAATCCGAACCAGATCACCCGGGCGAAAACGAACATCCCGGCTGTGGGTATCAAAACGCTTCTTGACCCGTTCATTGATTTGAGTAATTCGTTCCTGAACCTGCTTATGAAGAGTCTGGATATCTTTGGCCCGATCCTCAGCTTCTTTACTAAAACGTCCAGTAGTGTCAATTGCCATTAGATCAAGTGGCGTGGTGGGGTTAAGACCATAGACGACTTCAAAAGGACTTTTACCCGTGGTCTTGTGGGGAGCGCGGTTGTAGGCAAATTCAGCATGGGGAAGGACTTCCTCCACACTGCCGGAGATTCTTCTTGATTAAGGCACGGAGCAGGGTACCGAGAGTTCTATTTGTTACTTCGGTTTGACCGTCAGTTTGCGGGTGGCTAGAAGTGCTAAAGTTTAGCGTGGTTCCCATTTTTCGCCAAAGTGTACGCCAAAAGTGACTGAGGAATTTCACATCTCTGTCGCTCACCATTGATGGTGGAATGCCGTGCAAACGAACTATTTTTTTAAAGTAGAGAGTGGCGATCTGGACTGCATCATATGTGGTGTGGCACGGAACAAAGTGGGCCATTTTAGAAAAACGATCCACCACGACCATGATTGAGTCTTTTACGGGGAAGTCCAGTAACAAAATCCAAACTGACTGCCTCCCAAGGAGCTTGTGGTACAGGTAAGGGTAAAAGCTTACCTTGTGGTTGTGAATGAGACTTTGCTTGGTGACATGTAGTACATTGACGGACCAGATGTTCTACATCGCGGGCTAGTTGTGGCCAATAAAAAGATTTGGCTACTAATTGAATAGTCTTCTCTACTCCAAAATGACCTGCTAACCCACCATCATGTACCTCCAAAATTAAGCCCTCACGTAAACTATGCGAAAAGATCCCACAGCATGTGTATTACATTTTAGAAATAAGTCCCCAAAATCTGGGTCAGTTGGGTAATCTTCTTTGATTAGTTCAAGACCCACCAAACGTGGACTGATGCAATTCAGGAGAAGATGCTTGCGAGAAAGGGCATCAGCCCCTTTGTTTAAGTGACCTGACTTATGCTTAATGCTAAACGTAAAAGCTTGAAGAAACTCGACCCACTTGGCGTGGCGAGGCTGAAGTTTTTGTTGTCCCTGTATATACTTTAGTGACTTGTGATCAGAATGGAGAATAAATTCCTTGTAGATCAGATAGTGCTGCCAATGATCAAGAGCTCTAATAATGGCATGAAACTCTTTATCATAAGTGGAATATTTCTTCTTGGCATCGTTAAACTTCTCGCTGAAATAGGCTCCTTTTGAGATAATATTGCTCCTATCCCGACTCCTGACGCGTCACATTCAACTTCAAATACCTCTTTAAAGCAGAGACGAAAGAAGGATGCCAGCCTATGGAAACTTCGCACTTGTTGGATAGACGTTGGTACTGGCCATTCTCGGATGGTTTGTACCTTCCGTTCATCAACGGATATCCCATGCGAGTTGATAACATACCCCAAGAATGTGACCTGCTTAGTAAAAAAATCACATTTATCAAGATTACCATAAAGTTTTTCCCGAGACAGTACCTCAAATACTTGTTGTAGGTGCTCGCAATGCTCCTGTTCAGTGCTACTAAATATGAGAATATCATCAAAGTACACGACCACGAACTTGCCAAGAAACGGCTTTAGTGTCTGATTCATAAGTCGCATGAACGTGCTCGGTGCATTAGATAAGCCAAGAGGCATGACAAGCCACTCATACAGTCCTTCTTTCGTCTTAAATGCGGTTTTCCATTCATCCCGCTCAAATATACGGATTTGGTGATACCTGCTTCGAAGGTCGACCTTAGAACTACGGAGGTGTTGATTTCGGTCCATAACATTCGCCCCTCCTTAAGGACCGACGTCCTCGTTGGTCACGGCCACGTTGGTCACGGCTGGCTCTCTCCAGGCCACCACTCCGTGGGCCACCACTCCGAAGTTGGCTCTGATACCACTGTTACAGGTCAAATGAAAGAACTCAACCCAAAAGACTAGTCTGATGGGTGAGGGAACCCATTTGGCCTATAAACCCCACACCAATTGCCCATACAACCGATGTGGGACAAGTCCCATACCTTACAATGGTTTCGGTCCATAACACGATACTTGATGGTAATTCGATTGATGGACCTACTATCCATACACATCCTCCAATCACCATTCTTCTTCGGTACTAATAAGGTGGGAACAGCACACGGGCTAAGGGACTCTCGAATCAGTCCTTTGGCAAGGAGTTCATCGACTTGTTTTCGGATCTCTGAGGTTTCTTGGGGATTAGTCCGATATGCAGGCTTATTAGGTAACACGAAACCCGGTATAAGGTCGATTTTATGTTGGATATCTCTTAAAGGAGGAAGGTCGGCTGGTATTTCATCAGGAAAGACTTGGGAATACATGTCAAGTAGGGGTTGTAGAAGTGGGTGCTGGTTGGGTTGGGGTGTAGGGTCCTCGTCATCCAGACCAAGCAATATGTATTCTTTATAAGAAGAATACTCATGCATGGTGGATTTCATCAAGGTGGTAAGGGGTAGAGGAGGTTTGAAGTGCTATTTGGGATCATAGGTGTCAAAACAATTTTCCTGTGTTGTTGGAGGAAGGAATAAGTATTCCTATAACCATCATGCATGATTCGCCTATCAAACAACCATGGTCTTCCCAACAGGATATGACATGCATCCATGGGTATAACATCACACCATATACTATCCTCGTACCGACTACCAATACTAAAATTAAGAGCACACGTTGTGATACTCGAATTCCCTTCCCTTGACTCAAACCACTGTATAACATATGGGGTAGGGTGTGGCTTGGTCTTCAACTGTAGTTTAGTAATCAAGGTCTTCGAAACCACGTTAGTACAGCTACCACCATCAATTATTAACGAACATACCTTGTTTGCTACTGTACAGTGAGTGTGGAATATCGATTCTCGTTGTGATTCCACTTCGGGTACAACACTCCATGTTAGAGCTTGGCGAATCACGAGACATTGTCTTTCATCCGGACCTAAGATCTCCTCCACCTCTTCAGTAAGGTCTGACTCGTGTTCATACTGCTAAACGAGATCGAACTCAGCAAGCGTAACTATTCTTTTATTTGGACACTAGGATGAAATGTGTCCAAGGCCTTGACATCTGAAACATCTTCTGGGTGCTTTTGGAAGTGAGTTTGTTGTTTCACTAGGGAGACTGGGTTTTGAAGAGGAGGTGGCTGGTAGTTTTGTGGGGGTAATGGGCTTGGTGGTTGAGGAGGATTTGAAAAAGGGCTTGTTTGAGTCTTTTTTGCCTTTACCTCGTTGTTGTACATCGACTTTGTGTGCTAACATCGTGAGCTCTTCTAGGGTGTTATAGGGTTGTAATTCAATGACATTTGCAACCCAGGATTCTAGACTACCCAAATATTGAACTAGGGTTTGAGGATCATCCTTGGGTACGTCACATTTCATGATGAGGTGCTCGAATTCCCGAGAATATTCTTCAGCGGTGTTAGATCCTTGTTTTAAAGCATGTAATTGTGAGAAACTGGCCTGCATATAATAAGTTGGCATGAATTTTCTCTTCATCAGTTTCTTCATCTTCATCTTGGGCCATTCCTTGATCTTCTCCTTACCCATCCTTTCCCGTTTAGCACATGTGTTTGCCCAAGATGCGTACTTTCATAACTTGAGGGCCACAACCTTAACCCTGTTTTCCTCGGATGTCTGCTTATAATCGAACACTCGTTCGACGGTTCTCAGCCATTCCACGAATTCATCCGGATCCAACCGTCCATCATATTCCGAAATATCCACCTTAATATCACTGTTGTAAGGAGCTTCCTGTCGCTGTTGTCCGTACGGTTATAGTCCTCATCATGAGAAGAAACTTCATCATCTTCGTCTACAGGGCGGTAACGGGGTGGAGTTCTTTCCCGTCTCCGTCACTGTCACATCTCGAGAATGAGTTCTCGAAATTGATCTTGCAATTCTTTCAACTGATCTTCAACGGTCGATCATGATGAGCCATGGCTCTGATACCAGATGTTGTATCTATCCAAGACAAATAGATACAAATCCAGGATCTCTTAATACCGCGATAAATCGTGATACAGTCACACCACACAATGAGTCGCAAGGTAGCTTCCAACACCAAGAGTAGATACAGTCACACCACTAGGCTCGCTATTGGGATCCAAAGTTCACCATTCCACCTGCCACGGTTAGAACTAGCAATGGAAATACTTGTTCGCAGAGTAAACTGTTCTCAAGAAAAACGTTCTCCCCGGCCATTTCATTCGAGAATCCAAGTACATAAAAGGTAAATATGAAATAACTGACAGCTAGAAAGTGGGGTAACCACTTTGACCCACTACATAAAACAAAAGACATAAAAGAAATTCAACATAAAATAAACATAAACTAAGATAGTGGTGAAGATCATGGATAATAAATGAAAAAAGGAATTGGTCCACTCAAACAACAAATCGAGTAACCCAATTGAAATGTGGGCCTTGTGATGAGGTGACTGCTTTTGCATGCATGGGATCCACTTGAGGGTGTACGTACATGATGGCATCGCTAACAAATATCATCAACCAAAGAATACCCAAAACAAATTCGGCCAACAAAGGAAAATGCATAAACAGAAGAAGCAGATACATAATTAGAAATTGGCATCAACGCAATAACAACATCATAAAACAAATAAATAACCACACCAAATTCTCAGATTGGGAAATCCTCATCATCATCGACTCAAGGAACCAACATAGAACACCATTTACCTGAACTTGCCATCGCAACGATGCACAGATGCAATGGACAAACCACCACCACAACCATCGCTATTGCCACTAGAGACACAACTAGCCGGATCGGGTGAACCACCGCCGCGAGCACGACCGATTCTCACAGGCTCACCGGTCCCTCTCTCTAAAGAAGGGAATACATATTCAAAAAGACGAAGGGCAAAAGAAGTGGTGGTACTCCAACCGGTGATCAACAACGTGGAGGGCATCACAAGCCATTACTGATGATAATGTCTGGGAGGCCCATCAATCACTTCCTCAAAAGAAGAAATGACTAGAAACCATACAAGGGAGAGAGAAGAACAAAAAGTTTTAGTGATGCATTTGAATGGTACTTTAGGCGTCACAAATAGTAACCACATAATAACTGTTTATCTCACCTAAGTTAATATAGAGGTAATGATGATATATTAATATTTTAGCAGTATATTAAGAAAACATATATTTTTAGATATAAAATAATAATATATTAATGTAATGATTTTGTTTTTAAATTAATTACAATTTTATGATAACTTTTTTAAATTTTATCTAAGTCACGTAACAAATGGGTTTTAAGAGAAATGATTTTATCATGAATGAAAAATAAAAACGTGTCAGAAATACGATCTTCTAGGGCAAGAATTCTTAGTCCCTCGGACTCGGAAAGTAATAACGAACCGACTTTCAACGGCCTAAAAAGCTTCAAAGACTACTCCTATAGGGATACGGTGGTGGATCAAAGCAGAGTTTGACCCTCGTGGGTTGGGTTTGTGTTAAGTGGGGGGTATATGAAATTCTCATTTTCGAAAAGAAATACCAGTGGAAATATAGTTATTTACTTTACAGTTTCTTTTTAAACTGGTTCACCCCTTCCAACCGATCATCCTATGTTCCAAGTTAATAAATAAAAAAAAAAAGAATTAGTCACAAATAGATTTAAATTTTCTTCAAAATTCACTTACAGAAGTCGTACCTTTGGATATTTGGCGTAATTGATCAGGTAAATTTGTACCCACTCAACCAACGAATTGTTATATGCGGTCTCTAGCGCAGCTCTAATCCGTTTATCGGTGGGAAGGCCAACAATTCAGAGAAGACCTCTTTGGTGAGTAAAGCTTGGAGCAAGATAACCACCCTTTGATACATAGGCGAGATTGGGGGATGATTTCCCATTGGAACAATTTCAAATGTCGGGTTCAGCTCAAACCCGAGAATGCTTAAGAATACAAAGATAAAAAAGTGAATAGCTCGCAATTTTATTAATCAGAAAATAACTCAAAT